>ML850905.1:25478-36766 GCA_009831015.1 Picea engelmannii
GAATATTGTCCTTCTTAAAAAGTGTCATTTAAATATGGGTATTTTTCCATTTTTAAGGGTGAGGTTATATTGTATTCCAATTGGATGTTACCTAGAATTAAGATGTCATTGCTATATATTGACTTATTAGTTAATTGTTACATTTAGTTATAATCATTCCTAAATTTTATTGTTTATAGATTGCCATATTTAAATATGAGGTAGGTGGTTATTCAATTGGTGTCACCCGTAGTTATGAGGTAATTCCATATATTGGCATCTTCAAGTTGATGGTTATCTTAACTTTTTGTCAATTGTAATGTGGATAGTTGTCACTGTCCTTTTAAATTTTATTATATTATAAGATTGCCCTTTTTGAAATTTTGGTGTGTATTGTATTTCAAATTAAGATTCCTAATCATGATGCTATGTCCATATAGGAGCCTCTTTAAATAAATTGCTATCCTTCATTATTGTTATTTTAAATATTGATAGTTTTCGCATCCACTAATGCCCTTTTTAACTTTGTCCCTTAATTTTATTATTTTAGATGGCCATTTTAATTTATGATGTATGATTGTTTTTTTCAATTGATATTACCTAAGTATGATGTCATTTTTAGTGCATTACTATTGGACCTTGGTGAATGATTTAATCATGTAAGGTCATTATGGATTTAGAGGTTGTAGCATATAAGAAGTAGGATAACTGTAAAATCATGGTCCAGATTGTGACATAAATGATGGATGGTTAATGTTTCATGACAAAGCTATTGTAACTTTTAATTATTGTTAATAGCATACGTGGTGCAATAACCTAGAATTACGTAACCTAATTACCCAAGTTAGTATATCGGGGTGGTTGTTATTTAGATATTGTGAACTTGGGTGTTCGTTGTCAGAGTCCTTGTCACACGCCTTTCGTAAGGGGTGCATTTGTTCTTCTTATTTATGTTGTACTTGATTGTGGTCAGTTGGTTGCTTGGTCTGTTGTGTCGGGTGGGATGTAGACACCTCCATGCTCCTCAGAACAATCACCAGCCCTGAGAACTTAAATGGTTAAAATCAATGGGAACCTGGGCTTGAGCATTGATTATGTATCTTGGAGGTCCTAACCTTGCATGGTAGGACGGGCAGGTGGTCAGTTTACTTTGGTCGCTAAATGTTTGCATTGTGCACCTTGTGCCTATGGTCGTATATTGTTTGCAGTTACTCGTCATGTGCCTTTAGTCTTCTTGTGATGAGCATCATGGTTGCGTCTTTTTGGTTGTCAAGGGGCGACGTAGAGTCAAGTGTGTTGTTACTTCTACATGCACGCACACACCTTAAACAAAAAGAAAAAAAAAAGAAAAAAAAAAATTTGCACCTGCTACAGAGTTGTTGTCGTAATGATGAGGTTCGTTACATATGGTATCAGAGCGGGTTCAATCGGCGACTTGGGATTCGCTACGGCTTCCGTTGACATGATTATGTTTGATTATTCTGTGGTTGATCGAGTTGACTGTTGTGTGCAGGTAATCATGGTTAGAGGACGCCGCAGAGGTAGATGACAGGGTGTTAGGGGAGGAGGTGTGATGCCTCCAGCAGCATCCATGCCTGAGGGGTCTAACCCCCAGGGAGGCGAACAGGTCCTTGGACAAGAGCAGATCACAATTGCCGATGTTGTGGGGATGATGAGATCTTTCCAACACATGTCTGAGGCGCTGATCAGTAGATTGGATAGAGATGAGGCCAGGGCACCGACACCTGCTGAGGTTCCTCCACGCGCACCGGCCGTTACTAGTAGCATTCACCGTGAACTCAAGAAGGTGAAATTTCCCGAGTTCTTGGGTACCCCGGACGGTGCAGCCACTGAGGTATGGTTGGAGAACATGGCGATGTGCTTCGCACTTAGCAATTATACCTCCAACATGAAGGTCCACATGATGTTCTTTCAACTAAAGGGGAGTGCTCTTCTATGGTGGAAGACGCTCCTGCCGCAGGTAAACATGGTCGTTGAAGACATGTCATGGGAACTGTTCGAGGAAAGATTTCGAGAGAGGTACCTTTCTGAGGAATTCATTGAGTGTCAGCTCAATGAGTTCAACGCCTTACGACAGGGAGGTCGTACAGTGCCTGAGTATGAGGCACATTTTATGGAGCTGCTCCGGTATGCTCCACATCTGAACACTGAGAAGCTCAAGGTCAATAGGTTCGTGTTTGGCCTTAACGACAGCTTGCGTGCAAAGGTTAGGATTATGATGCCTCAAACCTTGCACGATGTTGTCCAAAAGGCCCTCATAGCAGAGGAGGAGCTTACCAGCGGTGGTCAGACCAGGACTCCATCGAGACCAGCAGGGAAGGGTTATGCTGGTACACTGCAGCATCAGACACCAGAGAGACATATGTCGGGATATCGTGGCTTCCAGAGGGGATCCACGTTCACTACACCTCGAAGACCACCACCTTAACAGCGGACACCTTACCGAGGAACACAGCAGCAGCAGCAGCGTCACCCGTAGCAGCAACAGTTTAGGCCTGTTCAGTCGAGCAGACCAGGGTTTCAGGCCGCTGGGCAGTCATCTTCTACTTCGGGTACCGGGACTACTGGGCCGAAGAAGGGGTGTTGGATGTGTGGGGAGCCACACTACCAGCGCGACTGTCCTGTGGAGAGGACCAGGGCATCTGGATCAGCCGGACCTACTACAATGGGAGATATGGGCAAGGCCCATCGGATTCATGCAGCGATGAATAACCGCTAGGAAGAGCACCAGTCAACTGTGCTCGAGATGACAGGTATTGTCGCTGAACAGACCCTTAGTATTTTGATAGACCCAGGAGCTATTGAGACTTTTATTTCTGGTGTAGTGCTAAAAAGGATCAAGGTCAAGGCAGTCGAACAGGATGAGTTTAGCTTCATGGAGATGGCTTCGGGAGCCAAACAGAAGGTCGGAGGAAATATTACGGGCTGTGCCCTTAACCTGGGAGAGTTTGTCACGAGGGTCAACTTGTACGTCACGATCTTAGGATCTTATGACGTCGTGATCGGCATGGATTGGTTGGAATCGCATGAGGCGATACTCAACTATAAGACGAAACGGTTGAGCTTAGTCGATGATGAAGGACAGAGACGTGTGATAGTAGGACGAAACCAGGGAGTATCCCTGAGGTTCGTCTCTTCCTTACAGTTACAGAATAGTATGCACAAGGGGTGCAAGATTTATGCGATCCTTGCGCTAAACGAAAAGGGAGTAGCAGAAGGTCTAGAACACCTTTCGGTGGTGAAAGAGTTTGCAGACGTATTTCCAGAGGAGTTTCCTGGGATGCCGCCAGAAAGAGAATTGGAGTTTACTATAGACCTGAAACCGGGGAATGAACCGATAGTGAGAACGCCTTATCGGATGTCGACCCTGTAGTTGTAAGAGTTAAAAATGCAACTGAAGGAGTTGCTGGACCTGGGACTGATACGTCCTAGTGTGTCACGATGGGGTGCACCCGTTATTTTTATTCGTAAGAAGGACGGATCTTGGAGGCTTTGCATTGACTATCGTCAACTGAACAAGGATACGATCAAGAATCAGTACCCCTTACCAAGAATTGACGATCTGTTTGATCAGATGAAGGGTGCGACAATGTTCTCTAAGATCGATTTGCGATCAGGGTATCACCAGTTACGGATCAAGGAGTATGACGTCGCTAAGACCGCTTTTAAGACAAGATTTGGACATTACAAATTTACGATTTTACCTTTTGGACTGACAAACGCCCCAGGGGTATTCATGAGTTTGATGAATGGGGTGTTCCGCGAGTACTTGGACAAGTTCATCCAAGTATTCATTGATGATATTTTGATCTACTCTCAGACGACGGAGGAGCATGACAAGCACTTGTGCTTGGTACTATAGTGTTTACAAGAGCAAAAATTATATGGGAAGCTGTCCAAATGCTCTTTTTATCAATCGAGGACTCACTACTTAGGGCATGTCATCGTCGGCAAAGGTATCACCATGGATCCAGCCAAGGTTGAGGCTATTATGGAATGGCCTGCACCGACGAATGTCACATAAGTGTGCAGTTTTATGGGTTTAGCAAGATACTATCGACGGTTTGTCGAAGGATTTTCAAGGATAGCAAATCCGATCATGGAATTGCATAAGAAAAACAAGAAGTTTGTTTGGACAGACAAAACGCGCGGAAGCATTTAGGAAGCTTAAAGAGTTGTTGACAACAACGCCGATACTAAAAGTCCCTGACATGGATGCAGACTTCTTGGTATGCACGAACGCATCCAAAGAAGGTTTAGGTGGAGTCTTGATGCAAGACGGATGAGTGATTGCTTACATTTAGAGAAAACTGAGAAGGCATGAGGAGAACTACGCGATGCATGACTTGGAGTTATTAGCCATAGTATATGCCTTAAAGGTATGGAGACACTACCTTGTTGGACGAAAATTTGAATTAAAGACTGATCATTGTGGATTACAACACATTTTTACGCAAGGCGACCTGAACGCGCGAAAACGGCATTGGTCGGAATTTCTTAGCGAGTATGACTTCAAGATTTCTTACATAAAGGGAACCATGAACCGAGTGGCGAATGCTTTGAGTCAGAGGCCACACATCTTTTCGGTGTTGCCTTTTCAGACGAATCTACAAGAGAAGATTCTCTCTTTACAGCGTGATGATGACTGGTACAAAGAAGTCGAAGATTTTATCGGACAAAATACTATGATGGTACCACGATATGAGGGATTTACCTTTGACAGTGATGGGTTATTGAGGTTTAGAGGTCAGATTTACGTACCACAAAATGACGAGTTGAGGATGTTGATCCTGAGTGAGGCTCATAGAGCAGTTTACATGGCTCACCCAGGAGTTACGAAGATGAGGGCAGACCTTAAGCCCTTGTTCTTCTGGAAAGGAATGAAGGCCAACATAGTCAACTTTGTGGCTAGATGTCTCGAGTGTCAGCAGGTAAAGGCTGAACATAGACACCCGACAAGATTACTTCAACCACATGTCATTCCGGAATCGAAATGGTAAGTCATTTCGATCTATTTTATTGTTGGATTGCCCCTAACAGCAAGGAGACACGACTCGATTTTTGTGGTGGTAGACACTCTGACGAAGAGTGCTCACTTTATTCCTGTGCGTACGACGTATTAGGCACCGGACATAGCGAGATTTTTCATCAGTGAGATTGTGAGGCTGCATGGCGTGCCTAAGAAGATTATATACGATCGAGGATCGATGTTTACCGAATGATTTTGGACGAGTTTCCAAGAGGCCTTGGGAACTCAACTTAAATTTAGTACTGCGTGTCACCCAGAGACTGACGGACAGACAGAACGTACGAACCAAACCTTGGAGGACATGTTGCGCATGTACGTGATGGACCAACAAAAGTGTTGGGAGGAATTCTTGCCTCTCGTAGAGTTTGCTTACAACAACAGTTACCAGAGCACCATTAAGATGGTGCCTTTTGAGTTTCTCTATGGGTGACCGTGTCGGACGCCCTTGAGTTGGGATCGGCTTGAGGATAGGGTCCTGGTGGGACCAGAAGCGATCCAAGAAATGGAAGAGTAGATGCAAACCATAAGACAAAGGATAAAAGAAGTGCAGGATCGACAGAAGTGTTATGCCAATGCGCACCGAGTAGACCGTAGTGACGAGGTCGGGGATCGAGTCTTCTTGCGGGAAAAACCGCATAAGAGTTCGATCAAGTTTGGAAAGGGAGCTAAACTCTCTCCTAGGTTCATGGGACCTTTCGAGATTGTGGAGAGAAAGGGGCCTGTGGCCTATCGACTAGCCTTGCGTGATTCTTTGAGGCGTATGCATGACGTTTTTCATGTATCTGTTTTGAGACATTATGTTAGTGATCCTACACACGTGATTGACATGAGTTCCTTGCAGGTATCGACCAAGGGAGCGCTCACGACTGAGCCAGTCCGCATTTTAGATCAGCGCGTTCGACAATTACGACGTTGAACGGTAGATCAGGTCAAGGTCCAGTGGGACAGTTATAGTCCACACTTGGTGACCTGGGAGGACGCATATGATATGCGCCAACAGTTTCCATTTCTGTTTGATAGATAGACTTATGATACTGTGGTATTTATGATATTATGGTACATTGATTTCGGCATTTATACTGAGAAACTTCGGGACGAAGTTTAGACCAAGAGGGGGTGTATGTAACATCCCGCTCTGGTGCACTTACCAAACTTATTCTTTGAGGACACTTTCTCGCAAGTGATCTGGATTTTTATGATGACAAAACTTTTTCCTTCATTATGATGCGTTAAGTTAGATGGCAGGATGTTGTTACTACTTTGATGTAGACAGGTGTTGCTGACTCAGTTTCATTGAGTGTGCAGGGTTTCGTACCTTGAGGATGTAGAGGCATCGGTGGAACTCCCTTGGACTCTGGATTGAGTCAGGGAGTGGGCTATTTGAGTTGTTTCATTTACGGTGATATTGTTTTGTTTTGATGATATGCCCTTGATTTTATGATATGTTGTTGACATGATCTGACATGATGGGTGATGATGCAGGCTGATGATAGCTTGCTGACCAGACTCACATATGGCTTAAAGGGGCCACACACGAGTTCCAGAGAGATTGAGGGAGAGGTGTGGAAAGAAGCCCTGCCACAGCCTACTAGCACTCCCGCCATGGCTCGAACTGTAGGTTAACGATTACCTAGTTCGAGAGGATCCACGATGCTGTGAGGGCAGACTGCGACAGTCGCTCACGATGATTCTAAGTGGCACGCAATAAGGCAGGGGCCTTATTCCTTAGAGCCCTTAGTCTCCCACAAGTTCACCTGGTGGAGTGTTGACTCCAGGGGTTATAGAGTCTACCAATATGTCAAGTCAGCGAGTGGCACCCTTGGAGAACGTGGTGCATACTGAAGGGCACGTCGCGAAAAGAAATGAAAATCGGCGAGTGGCACCCTTGGAGCACGTGGTGCGTCCTGAAGGGCACGTCGCGCAACAGAAGCAAACGAGGCGAGTGGCACCCTTGCAGCACACAGTGCGTCCTGAAGGGCACGTCGCATTAAGGATGATGATGAGACAACCTAGATGACCCTGAGACCTTAACGCCTGATAAATTCTAACAACGCCTCCCCTAATTAAATTGTCACCCTCTTCAAATCAAAACCTAAATTAAAACATCTCTAAGATAAATTTTGACAAGCCCTAAGAAAAGATCCTACAAAAATAAACATAGGGCATAAACTAAAACCCTCCTAGGTGTTAATTCAAGTCTTCTTAAAAGTAAAGGGGGTAAAAAAATGAGGGGGATGAATTAATTGAAACCAATGATTTTTAAATTTTAAGGAAGATTAAATTTATCCAAGAGAGGGGGGTATAAAAATTAGGATTTTAAAAACATTTTGAAAAGAAAAATAAGTGCAATTATCATTTTGGGTTTAACAAAAAAAGAAAGTAATTGAAAATAAAAAATAAAAGAGAGGAATAAAAATTAGAAATGAGGAAACTTGTAATAAAGGAAATTTAATAATGGAAAGTAGGATACATAGGGTAAAAAGAGAAAAGGAATCAACATTTAAGGAGTTACTAAAAATCAGCAGTTTTATTTTAGGAAAGTTAATTAAAGCATGAGAGGGGATCTAGGAACCCTAGGAGTAATTTAAGGAGTGATTTTTGGGGGAGTGAGGGAATTGAGTCTTTTAATTTTTAAAAAGAAATTAATTTTTGGAGAACCCTACGGATGAGTGACACTTGGACGATGGAGATTGTTTAGAGGTTTGTCATTAAAAACTAGTTAATTAATGATTAGGAAAGTAGGTGGGTCTCAATTTTTCTATAAAAGAAAGGGAAAGGAAGGAAGAGGGGATGAACGATTAGCGTAACGTTACGCTGCCGAATTGTGGCTTGACGGATTGCTTGTGAGGAGTTGGGTTTATCTCAGCTGTGCTGGAGTGGTAGCTCAGCCGTGGAGGTGAGATGAGAAGCTAGTGTATCTCTGGTTCTTGTGTGGCCCCTTTGTGGCTCGGGGGGCTAAGGGGGAAGCAGAGTACCCCTAGTGTTTGGCTGGGAGGTATCGGTGAGCCTTCTACGATCGACGAGTGGGACGCGGCACGGAGTGCGGGACGCGACACGGAGCACGGGACATCTTTCGACGCAGGCGTAAGGCAACGATATGATTTTAATTGGTGAAGTAGAAGGCATTTTTACTTTCAGCAATTTAATGACATTGATGTTGATATTGTGACATTGTTCTGGCATTTCTACATTCGGCAAATTTCGTTTCAACAATGTTATTGTGAGTTTGTTCTGGCAAGTTTTGGCAAATTTAATGTTATTGATGTTGTTATTGTGAGATTGTTCTGGATGTTTATATTCGGCAAATTTCATTTTAGCAAGGTTATTGTGAGTTGTTCTGGCAATGTTGAAATTGTTACCGCCGCTTCTGGCCATGAGAAGAATGTATGTGTTGGGTGTTTTTTTTTGTGGCATGCATTGTAGTTATTGGGCACTTTTAATCTGAGATTAAATGTGGGAATGACCTGCGTTTTATGGATGTCTTTGGGCGTTTAGATCTGAGTTTTAAAGGCTTCATGATTTGTGTTTTCCATTTTGTTTTTGGGCGTTTTTGGCCACTATGCATAGGGACAGTCATGATTTGTGATTTCCATTTCGTTTCGGGTGTTTTTGGCCACTGTGCACAGGGATAGTCATGATTTGCATTTTCCATTTCATTTTGTGCGTTTTTGGCCACTGTGCCTTGGGACAGTATTGATTTGCGTTTTCCATTTCGTTTTTGGGCGTTTTGCCACTGTGCATAGAGATAGTTATGATTTGTGTTTTCCATTCCGTTTTTGGGCGTTTTGCCACCGTGCATAGGGACAGTTATGACTGTGTTTCCATTTCATTTTATTTCTGGTGCATCTCCATTAACCCTTGCCTATCAGATCGTAGATGCCACGGGTTATTGATTACTACCTAGCAAGCTTGATTACCTTTAAACTTTGCTTGGAATTACCGTTTATAAATTCGTATTTGTAATGTGTTGTTGAAAAACGAATATGGATTCTTGTTATCTGAAACTAAGGATTATCATTATAAGTATAAATTGAATTTTATATTAAAAAAAAGGGAAAATAAAAATTTGATATTCTCGATTATTAGATTGGAATTTGAGTTCTTATATATGTACAAAAAATTGTATTAGAAACTCAGAATTGCCTAAATTTTTCTAAATTTGCGATAAAAACAATACTGCATGTTACCATGTGGTGTAAAAGAAATATCACAAGTTGTTTACACGGATGCAATGATTCTTCTCAATTTGTTGTGAAAAAAATAGGTATAAAATAATGCATACTACACCAGTTCGTTTACTTGTGTCAAACGTTACATGGCACACTGTTGTAAGCAACGGTATTTACAGATTTACCTTTCCAGAAGCAAATTGAAAAAATATATATATAATATAATACTTCAATCTGTTATTATATGAAGGGTAAAAAGAAGTCTTTATATAAATGATTAGAAAGAAATTATCTATATAATGACCTTTAATTTAACGTTAACTATAAGTACGTCCATTTTATTATTGTTAATTTATCATTTCAGATCTTGTCGTTTTTCCTTTTGGAATTGGTCTTAATAGGTATTGCCATTTCTAGGTATGATGTCAATTGAAATTCCATTATGATGTTATTTCCAAATGGGATGAAACTCTAAGTATGATGTCAAATTCATCACCTTTCAATATTGGTAAATTCGATAATTTTATATTATATTTAAAATGGACATCGAATTGTATTTTTAAGGGTGCCTTGAAAAACAAAAACAACCTTGGATCTATGGATTAATGGTGAAATGTAGGAATAAATAAAACAAAAAAAGGGGTATTCATCTTATTGACAAATTATCATAGGTAGATAAATCTCTAATAAATGGTATTAACCATATCCTTTTAACTATATCCTTTATCGCAAGAGAGAAAGTATTTTCTATCTTCGACCCTGAATACAAAATTGAATTACAAGTTTCCTTGATTTTGGTTTATCATGGTAACACCTCGAATGTTATATTACCAATAATTGTAAAGAGAAGCCTTTTCTTATATTGACTTTTATTTATTGATTATTTTTATTGACATTTTCAACACTGTTATTTTTGTGAGTTTCGAATATTGTCCTTCTTAAAAAGTGTCATTTAAATATGGGTATTTTTCCATTTTTAAGGGTGAGGTTATATTGTAATCCAATTGGATGTTACCTAGAATTAAGATGTCATTGCTATATATTGACTTATTAGTTAATTGTTACCTTTAGTTATAATCATTCCTAAATTTTGTTGTTTATAGATTGCCATATTTAAATATGAGGTAGGTGGTTATTCAATTGGTGTCACCCGTAGTTATGAGGTAATTCCATATATTGGCATCTTCAAGTTGATGGTTATCTTAACTTTTTGTCAATTGTAATGTGGATAGTTGTCACTGTCCTTTTAAATTTTATTATATTATAAGATTGCCCTTTTTAAAATTTTGGTGTGTATTGTATTTCAAATTAAGATTCCTAATCATGATGCTATGTCCATATAGGAGCCTCTTTAAATAAATTGCTACTTCATTATTGTTATTTTAAATATTGATAGTTGTCCTTTTTAACTTTGTCCCTCAATTTTATTATTTTAGATGGCCATTTTAATTTATGATGTATGATTGTTTTTTTTAATTGATATTACCTAAGTATGATGTCATTTTTAGTGCATTACTATTGGACCTTGGTGAATGATTTAATCATGTAAGGTCATTATGGATTTAATGGTTGTAGCATATAAGAAGTAGGATAACTGTAAAATCATGGTCTGGATTGTGATATAAATGATGGATGGTTAATGTTTCATGACAGAGCTATTGTAACTTTTAATTATGGTTAATGTTTCATGACAGAGCTATTGTAACTTTTAATTATTGTTTAATTATTGTTAACTTTTAACTTGTTAATTATTGTTAATTATTGTAGTTGCAAATCTAGATATCTTATTTCCTTTCCTGTAGAATAAGCATAGAAAAAAATATTTTTGAAGTTAAAATAAGTAACTGACTTTCACCACTCGACGCCATTGTTAAATAAAAATTTTCACCTCCAATATATCCATGAAGGGCAGTTTTACGATCAAAAAATTCATAGCCTATACTCTTTTGTTCTGAGAAGTCCCCGAATGAGCAAGCCATAGGAAAGAATTGGGGAACAAGACCAAAATGTCTCGTTCAACAAGCGAGAGGGTTTTGAAGTCTTTTATTTGTTAGAATTTTGATTTTATCAACTTTGTTAACGTTTTTTTC
>ML850906.1:0-26698 GCA_009831015.1 Picea engelmannii
AGTTAGCAGAAGTACAATATGATAGATTAATCAGTTGTAGTAGTGACTACTTCATCATAGTATAGTGATATATGGGTCAACATTCTGGACATTTTTGTAGAATATTATTGGATGTTATGGAAAAATATTGATTCGTAAGAACACTTAACAATTTTGGAGAGATATATGACAGTGGACGAGAGCATGGATTCATAGATTGGTTCAGAGAGTGGTTCAGAGACAAAGGAACATTATCATAATGGATGATAATTACACAAGAATATTTGAATGCTTATTCTTGAATTATTTTCATATATGTTAGTTGATTACACAAGGAAGAACCAATAGAAAATAACTCAAAAATGAAATAGGTACATGAATACTTATAAGTTTTCTACACAACATCTTGTAGAGAAGTCAAGAGAGAAAAATGGAACTCCAAAGATAGGTAGAAATATCATTCAGATAAGTTGTCAAACATAAAGGTAAGAATAGAGGTATGATTCAATGGGAATATATTCATCAAATGCATGATAGATAGTTATATGCTTGGAGAGAGAACATAGAGGCATAGTTCCAGGCGTAGCGATTGTCACAAGGGAAGAATGAGTGATATGACTTCAGTGTTGCATCATAGTGATACCCTTTTTCAAAGGGGGAGATATTATTCATATGAAGGGAGAGAGAGTAATCAGAGGCTTACAAACACAAAGAAAGATCAAAGGAACGTAGACAGGGGAGCATCCCCAAAGAGAGTTCAGCCAGGGGGAGTAGCCCCAAAGGGCGATACTCTTTTCTATTAATATCAAAGGGGGAGAGATAGAAACATTGATGAGGATTATAAGCATGAATTTTATCATGACTAAGTGTTTCCATCAATGTTAGTGTTTCCTTCAATGCCAAAGGGGGATATTGTCAGAAAGTTGGCTTATGTTGATGGACAGTTGGTATGAATTGTTGGTTGTCATTGATGTCAACCCTTGGAGAGTGATTTTGTATATTGATGTCAACCCTTAAAGAAGTCTAGTAGAGAATTCTAGTAGCACAAAAGAATGGGTAAGGGACCTAATTATATTTGAGGTATAAAGGCATAAATATAAATGAATTTTCAGATAAGACTAGTCTATATGGATAGTATACGTCATGACATTTCCGGTGATATGTGGAATGCCACATAACACCTCATGGTTAGAGAGTTATGTGCATGTGATGTTGGATAACCCTCATGCATTGTCCAGAAGATCATAGAAGGTCAAATAAGTCAAATTATTATAGAATAGCCTATAATAAGTTGACCATTCAATGTTCTTAGTCATGGGTTAAATTGATTTCAACAAGGAAACAATTAAAAATAAATTAGTTGCAACTAGAATTGGAGAGTTTTAGTGGACAAAGTGGCTAAGTGGACAAAGTTGGTTAAGTGCACAAAGTGGCTAAGTGGAAAAAATGGTTAAGGGGAAAAAGTGGCTAAGTGGAAAAAGTGGTTAAGTGGGAAAAGTGGCTAAGTGGAAAAAGTTGGTTAAGTTGACAAAGTGGCTAACTCAACAAACTGGTTAAGTGGACAAAGTTGTTAAGTCGATACTTCTAGATGAAGCTACTTGGAGAGTATAAATACGAGAGAAAGCGTCTCCCATTAGTATCCATTGAGCATATTGAATATGTACAAGTTACCGAGGTAACCAAAGGATATCCAAGGCAAATTTTAGAGGGAAGGTGAAGTAAATAAGGTCGAAATGCAAGGGAGGATAACATCTTTTGATGATGCTTTCTAAGTTATGTTATTTTTAGGTGATCTCACCATTTTTGAAATAATGTTTTTTATAAAGTGATTCAGATAGAGGAATATGGAGGCCATTGAGAAAACATATCCAAGTAATTGTGATAAAAATTTCAGCTTGTGGGTCATTTTATTTTTGGAGTTACATGCCGTGGGAAATAGGGTTTGTGTCTAGTCTTGAAACTAGTCTAAAACATGTGTTTCCGGTAAAAATATCATAACTTATTCATAACAGATCCAAATTCAGGAAGACCAAATGTATTTCTTATAGTACAATATGTAGTATGTTTTGTACCATTTTCATATCCATACATAAAATATTCCATGTGGGGCATTCTATATAAGTTTGTTCTCTAGAATAAGCCAGAATTCAGCAAGGTATGCTATTTTTTCTATAACCCCTTCTCTAGGAGGTTCAAAGAAGTGAAAATTGAAGAAATTGTAGACAGGACTGAATAAAATTATGTACTTTCTTCATATATTTATTCAATACAGGTACATAGTTATGATTATTGGAAGTTAGGGTTGTTGACTAATCCAAAATTAGTCATGTGAGACTAAAGTAAAGTTTGATGAAAATGCTAGTCTCTTGTTGTTAAAGTTAAGGAAGGTTTGCAGGTATGTAATAATATACACCAGGTCTGTTACATAGCTACAAGTTAGATTTGGATGATGAAATTGATGAGGGATTTTGGTTGAGGCATGCTATAGATAGAGGTTGTATAATAGTGAGGTTGTGGCACATGGTTTGTTGTAATGGTTTATGGTATTTGATTGAGGATAGTGTGATGTATTTCTAGAAAAAAAATTATGGTTATATTGGTATATGTGTTTGGTATATGGTTGAGGTACATGTTGGGTACCAGTGGTGATTTTAAGAACCCCCCCTAAATTTATATGTATAATAATTGGGAGAATCCCCATGATATATAGGAAAAATTGAAGGCTATTTTATCAACAATATAATATTTATATATAATTTTTTGGCAAATATTCTAGTCGATTATATAATCTTGTAAAATCTTGGCGAATGTTTCACTGAATTATAAAATCTTGTAAAAACTTGGTGAATCTTTCACTGAATTATAAAATCTTGTAAAATCTTGGAGAATATTTCAGTTAATTATTAAACATTTAAAGTCTTGGTGATTTTTTTGTAAAGAAGTGTTATTCCTTGTCCCATATGCTATCCTAGTTAATATATCATAGAATTCATATGCCATATGATGGATGATATAACAGAAGGTGTTCTGGCATAACCCAAAAATTTGCAGCTTGTGTGTAAAGATCCATGGGATCCACTTTTGTTGGTATGAGAGTCTAGAGATATGCCAAAGTGTAATAAACCACTTATGAAATATACAAATGTAATTTTCAGAGTGTATATAAATCAAAATATAGTCATGCAACAACCAAATGTAAGCATCGTTTCTATTTTATACTTAAACTATCAGTAAATTCCATATAACATGTTTTTTTTTGTTTTTTTTTTCCAGTGCATTAACGTAATTCCTTTATTCCTTTCTCCCTTCTCTCTTTCTTCCTATCTTAGGAACTATAAATATTACTAATTTATACTCTTGAAAAAATAGTTTCAATATATTTAAGTGCATAAATTTCAAGATATTACAAATATCATAAACCAATGAATAAGGAATAGATTGTTTCAAAAGGGTGAAAAAGGTGGCCTTCATTATGTGTGCCAAATGGTTTCTAAGACACTTTAGATCAAAAACATTGAATTGAAAGAATTGACATTTTCCAACTTCCAAATGTAGCATGCAATAAAGAAAGGAAATGTTTCTTTCGAAAAAGTGAAACCTCAGTGCTTTCATCCTAAATTTGATTAATCAAATACTACTTAATACACCATACACAAGGGTAATAGTTCTAATCCAACATACCTTTTTCATCCCATACACAAGAATAACAAGCCTAAGCCACCAAATATTCAATAGGGAACCTTTCCTTAAAATGTATTGAATTCTCAATGACATTCGTCAACCATCTGTTCTGTAAGCATGTAGACACATTATTTAGTATCTAGTGCGTCGTGTAGATACAAAGATAGGAAGGTACACTATCAAAGTTGCATGGTTGCATTAGTAGTTGCTTGTTGTCTCAGATCATCTATGATTGTTTTCTCAAAATCATTCTGAGTATAGGGACATGTCACTTCCAACATTATTATGAACTGTGAATAAAGTCCCATCTCATCCCATTTATGTTTTATTAGTAGTGCTTCCAAGTAAAATGGTGATCTAGGTGGCAGTTAAGGCCTTTTTATAATAGCCCCTGAATTTAGAAGTTTCAGATCAAATATGAAAATCACGTGGTTTGATCCTTTCACAGTTGTTGTTTTTAGGGTCCATATCACTTTCCACATTATATAGCTCAACCATAGCTTCCCGATAAGCTATATTTCATCCCAATCAAAGTTTGGAGTGAAAAGTTAACAATTCCAGCAAATCAACTGTTGCAACTAAAACTCAAGGAACTCAACTCTTGGCCTTCCACCTGCTTTTTCCTTGGTCTTGCATATTATTTTCCTTTCATTTTATGTTTTATATGTTAACGAATAAGGGCATCACCCTCTCTTCTTAGAGATTTCTACCACCATTGTACACAACCAATAGAGAATAAAATTTATGTCCACTACAACATTATTGTGTTTTATTTCTTCAATTGTCTTTAGTCATTTCATTCACTATTATACACATTACATTTCTGAAAAATAATGTCTCCACCAAATTCCCTCCATAATCTAGATGACGATGTGATTATAGATTAGTGAAACTATGAAAGGTAGAAATTTAGAATCTATTTTCTACAAAAGGATACAAATCAAATATTTGCTTCTCACTTCAAACAAATATATAAGATATAAAGGACATATATTTACCTCTTGATTTGGAAACACTCCTCAATTTCCCCCCAAAGATGGCACTTAGTTATGACTCCATAAAATTTTGTGTTCTAATTATTTCAGTTCGATTCTTAGGGTCAACAATCTCCCAATCATCATTTCCACTAACTGTAAACAATGAAATTTTGTTTACACCAGAGCCATTTAGGTCACTACCTTCTAGTTTAAGTAGTTCATTATGCAACTGATCCATTGGTGCAAAGCCGCAACCCTCACGGTCCGACCTACTCTCACTAGGAACTTCTTCCTCCTCGGCCCGAAGAACTCAAAGGTTCTTCTGATCCCCTCTCGGGAATCCTTCGTACCCACAGTGACTCTTCCACTCACGTGGTCCTCCTTTTCTTGGTTATCGAAGGATCGGCTCTCGTGAATTCACGAGTTTAACAATTTAATACTAGACCCTTGGATCCCCGAGGCCTGATGTCTTTGGTCAACATTGACCTTCCCTCGGCTGATCGGGATTTCTCTTTATCGCGACTTCACGACTCGCGTAACTATACCTTCGGGGCCCTAACCTCCGAGATCCGAAACGTCGAGATGCCGACAACTTGCTATCTCTCCTTCTGGCTTCCTCGCCACTCGCGAGCCCAGTCTCTTGACCCTTCAACTTCTGATACCTGATGTCCCGAAATCACCTGCCACGTCACCGACTATGAACCACACTATACGCGAAATTGTCCGGACTTCACTTCTCTGCGATCTCGCGATATCCCTTTATGAAAAGTAGGAGTCTTACCTCGCGAGCTCCCGATGCGTCCAATCCACGAGTCGAGTCACGCTCCTCATGGTCTCGATCAACGGTTCCTATCCAATCTGAGCTTTGAACTTTCTTCTGTCTACACTGTAACTTCACGTCCACTTTTCCTCACACAAATCCCGAATAAGAAGTGTCTCACCCCGGGACCCGTCTTCCAACTTGCTCACTTCTCCTTACGACCTGTTTCGTGGATGTTCTCTCCATTGCTCTTCGACTACTTTGAAGGCCTATCTTTCCTGATCTTTCACAGCTTCTGAGCTTCTTTTGGAAGCTTCATGCGCACACTCCTTGCAGATAATCTTCAACCACGTTAGGTGTTGAGGACTTCTGACCCTACGCACTCCTGCAGCAGCAGTCTATCAATGCCTTAGCTCAGAATCGCAACTCTGAGACCTCGTATAGCCTGCGCATGCCTTGCATGACTCTATCTACCCAAAACAACTTCTGGGTGAATGGGAATGAGAGTTAAACTACTGAGCCTCATCAACGCACTCTATGCAGATGAATTCAACTGCACTCTATGCAGGAACCTCCTGGCTCAAACAGAGAAACAATTGAAACTCATTTCCCCATTCTCTCAGGTTTCGAACCTGCCATGAAATCACATGCGCAACATATAGAACATAGGAAAAACAAGAAGCAAATATGCAACAACATAATATCAACAATACACAGAGAATAATCACAGCCATGGAATTGAATCAAAGTCTTCCTTCTATTAATTCAATCTGTACATGGGTGTTCTCCAAAAGTTCTCTACTTGCTCACTTCTTGCTCCTATTTCTCATATGAATGCTCTGAATGCTAATATTACAATGATACAAAGGAGGGTGCCTATATTCCGTTTGCCCTCACGAAAGTAATACTGTCTAATATAGACTTAATTATTTTATCTACCTTCATTAAATCTAATAAATGTCTCAGCTACCTAAGGACGAGAGCTTATCCACTCAAGTTCTGTTTACATATACAAGTGCGCTTCATCACATCAACGCTTTAATGTTTGGCGCAATATATATATCAAGGTGTTTCAAAATTTTCGGTGCTGGTATTGTCCAGCTGTCTTTGCTCCACGCGCTGGCTCGCTTGATGAGTGAGCGATGCTCCTGCATCATACTCCTCGGCTCAAAAGATTTCATGGGCTCCTGTCCATGATCTCCTGCACGGTGTGCCCATGCTTCTGTATAATGGCCTCTGTCTCCCAGCTGGCATCCTCCACTGGGTGATTCTTCCATTTTACCAGGTATTCAAAATACTGCTTTCTCCTAGTCTTTCTTCCTACTCTTTTATCCAGTATGCACTCCATCTGAGGCTTTTATGCAACTGGTAACTGCTTCTGCCACTGGACCATTGGTTCCTCAGTTCCAGTGTCTACTTCTCCAGCCCTGTAGGGGTATAAATCCG
The DNA here is from genome assembly GCA_009831015.1 of Picea engelmannii. Lineage (NCBI taxonomy): Eukaryota > Viridiplantae > Streptophyta > Pinopsida > Pinales > Pinaceae > Picea > Picea engelmannii. The sequence continues at coordinate 6,844 of ML850906.1, forward strand.
AAACGTTAAAAATCGGAGATATCCCAATGCCCTCTCGCAAGTCAAGCTCATATGCATTTTCACCAAATTTCCTGAGGATCCTACACGATCCAATCTTCTTCATTTTGAGCTTGTTATATGTCCCCCTTGGGAACCTTTCCTTCCTCAAGTGCACCAGAACCATGTCCCCAACTTCAAACTGAAGTTGTCTCTTCCTCTGATTGGCTCTGCGCTTATACTCCTGATTCGCTTTCTGCAATCGTTGCTTCACCTGACTGTGAAGTTCTTGCATCGCCTCAGCGAACTCTTCAGCTCTCACGCTGCTAGTTTCAGCTTGTTCTGACTCCCTGAGCTCAAAAACTCCTCTCGGCTGTGTCCCATACAAAATTTGGAACGTGCTCTTACCTGTACTCCTGTTTACAGAGTCATTGTAAGCAAACTCTGCCTATGGTAAGATCTGGTCCCAACTGCTGTGGTGCTCGGCCACCAAGCTTCTTAATAGATCCCCCAAGCTTCTGTTTACCACCTCAGTTTGTCCATCTGTCTGTGGATGGTATGCTGAGATAAAAGCCAAATTAGTCCCCAGCTTCTTCCATAGCGTCCTCCAAAAATGACCTATGAATTTGGTATCCCGATCCAAGACTATGCTTCTCGACAATCCATGCAATCTGACGATTTCTTTGAAAAACAAATTTGCGATGTGAGTTGCATTGCTGGTCTTATGACACAGAATAAAATGTGCCATCTTCGAGAATCTGTCCACCACCACAAAGATAGAATCGACTCCTCTCTGCGTTCTTGGCAATCCCAAAACAAAATCCATAGTAATGGCTTCCCATGGCCTCTCGGGTATGGGCAATGGTTGATATAACCCTGTATTCTATTTTCGGCCCTTCGCATGTTGACATATCCGACACCTGTCAACAAAGTGCTTACCATCTACTCGCATGCCCAACCAATAATACGATTCGCTCAGCTTGGCGAATGTTTTGTCATGCCCAAAATGACCTGCTAATCCACCGCTGTGTTTTTCTCGCACTAAATTCTCCCTCATGGAGCAATTCGGTATGCACAGCTGATTGCCTTTGAACAACAATCCTTACTGGATTATATATTCCAGCCACGGACTCCGATCCCTGAGAACTGGGTTCTCAGCCGCTTCGTAAGATTCTCCAAAGTCTGCATCACCTGCATACATATCTTTCAGGTTTTCAAAACCCAAGGTCTTGACCCTGAATTCCTGCAGCAATAAACATTTCCTTCTCAAAGCGTCAGCTACTTTGTTAGCAGTCCCCGAAATGTGCTTGATGACAAATGTGAAATTCTGCATGTACTCCACCCACTTTGCATGCTTTTGATTCAGCTTCTCCTGCTGACTTACAAACTGCAATGTGTGGTTATCGTTGTACAAAACGAACTCCTTGGGTATCAAATAATGCCTCCACTTCTTCAATGCCTGTATGATGGCATAGAATTCTTTATCATACGTGGAGTATTTCATCTTTGCATCATCCAGCTTCTCGCTGTAATATGCAATAGGCCTGTCATCTTGACTCAAGACCCCTCCAACAACATACCCACTGGCATCACACTTCACTTGGAAGGTTTTCTGAAAATCAAGGAACACCAGAATTGGTTTCTCTGTTATCTTTCGCTTCAACAGATTGAAACTTCTCTCAGCCTCTTCTGTCAACTGAAAAACTTTATTCCGCTTCTTCACCATATCCATCATTGTGGCGCTAATTCCACTAAAATTCCGAATGAATTTCCTGTAGAAACTAGCGAGTCCATGGAAACTTCTTACCTCAAAAATATTTCTCGGTGATGGCCAATTCCTGATTACTTCAACCTTCTCTGGATCCATCTTTAATTCATTTGCCGATATCACAAAACCCAAATAGATGAGTTCTGTCTGCATGAATGAACACTTCTTCAAATTGATCAGCAGCTTCTCCTGCTATAGCCTTCTCATTACAATGGCCAAATGTTTCAAATGCTCCACCCTGGTCTTACTGAAAATCAGTATATCATCCAGGTACACGACCACAAATTTGCCAATGAATTCCCTCAGGACTTCATTCATCAGCCTCATAAAAGTGGTCGGCGCGTTTGTCAACCCAAATGGCATGACCAGCCATTCTTACAAACCCTCGTTTGTCTTGAATGTTGTCTTCCATTCATCACCCTCTCTCATACAGATCTGGTGATATCCACTCTTCAAATCGATTTTTGAAAAATAATTTGCCCCACTTAGGCAATCCATCAGATCATCCATTCGCGGCAGTGGAAATCTGTACCTGATGGTGTTTTTATTAATCGCCCTGGAGTCTGTACACATCCTCCAGCCTCCATCCTTCTTTGGACTTAGTACTGTCGGAACAACACACGAACTGAGACTTTCCCTCACCAGTCCTTTATCCAACAAATCTTGCACTTGCCTTTTGACTTCCTCGTTCTCCTGAGGTGTCAACCTGTACGCTGCCTTGTTCGGTAAACTTGCTCTGGGTATGAGTTCAATATGGTGACTCACACTCCTCACTGGTGGCAACGAACGAGGTAGTTCGTCCACGATGATATCAACGAACTCTCCCAACAGTTCCTGAATCTCATCCGACAAGTTGTCCACTCTTGTGATTGTCAGTACAATTCTCGGCTTCCTGACAACAAAGAATTGTGGATCTTCATTCTTCTCCATCTCTGTGAGAAGCTCCTTCCCACTCATAAGAAGTATGGTACTACTCACTTCCGGCTTCACTTCCTTATCTTTTATTGGAAGCAATTTATGTAACCTCCCATCCTTCTCCAAGGTGTAGGTGTTCATTCTCCCATCATGAACAACATTTCGGTCATACTACCATGGTCTACCCAATAATATGTGGCAGACGTCCATGGGAATGACATCACACAAAATCTCATCATGATAATTCCCAATCTTGAATTTAACTAATCATTTTTTAGTGACACTTACCCGGTGTCGCTTCTGTAACCACGAGACTTTATATGGACTCGAGTGCTTAGTTGTCTCTAGCTCCAGCTTTTCCACCATATCGGATGAAACGAGATTGTCAGTGCTCCCGCTGTCAACTATGACTTTGCATTTTCTGTCCTTGGCTGTACAAGCCGTTCTGAACAGTCTGCACCTTTGTACTGAACTGTCCACTTCTTTCTCAGGTGTCAAAAGAATCTTATGCATCCCAAGCGACCTTCCGCTGTCTGCATCTTCAGTCTCAGCATCACGCTTCTGCGCTTCAGTGATGTGAGCTTTTCCTCTGTCCATTTTCCTGTCTGGACAGTCCACGGCTTTGTGACCGTCTTTTCCACATGTAAAAGATGTGATAACTCCTCCTCGGCCTCTTCCTCTACCTCGGGTACGAGGAAAGGTAATTGCATCAGCATATCCTCCTTGCTTCTCATCTTGCTGCCTCCTCGGCTTAGCATATTGCTACCTCTACTGTGAGGTTCCACCTCTCTCATATTTTCCCTGAGGCCTCTTCCAATCCTACTTGGGGTTTTGGGTTCTCTCTTGGGCAACCGCTTTGCCTCGGGGCTGACTCCTGCCTCGCCCTCACTGTCCCTGATTGCGGCTCAACTTCTCCTCGGATTTTAGAGCCATCTGGTACGCATCCTCAACTGTTCGGATGGTCACCATGCTTAGCTTGTCCTGAATGTCATACCTAAGACCATTCAGATATCTTTCCACCTTTTCATCATCGCTCTCCCGATGACCAGCTCGAATGTTGAGCTTGTAGAACTCCTCGGTGTACTCCTTCACCGACATCATCTTCTGTCTCAGGTTTTGCATGCGCCTGAACAGAGTGATCTGGTAGTCTCTGGGGATGAACTTCACTTTCATCTTAGCGATCATCCGATCCCATCTCTTGATCTTCTGTTTTCCTTTGCAGCGCCTATCCGCCTGAAATTCATCCCACCATAAGGCTGGATGTCCTTTCAGCTTAGTAACAACATGCCTTATCTTCTTGTCCTCTTCGATGTCTTCATAATAGAAGTAAGTGTCGAGTGCTTGGATCCAATCCAACAATTCTTCTGCATTTAGACTCCCCTCATAAACGGGAATGTCCATCTTGGTCTTCGAGCTCATTCTGGAAATGGCTCTAATCAACCTCTCGGTTGATGCATCTTCTGCTGAGACTTCTTCAGCATCATGTCCAGCTTCCTCTTCCACTTCGGAATCGCTGAACTCTACTGCACAAGCTCCATGCCTTTGCGCTGTCTCCATCTCCTCAAGCCTGGCTCGGAGATCTCTCATCTGTCGTTCCATCTCAGCATTCCCTGTCGATCTTCCTCTTCTTCGGGCATCCCTGTCTTCACGATCAGTCGATTGCCTCTCCCTTCTGGGCGGCATGGAAAATTTTTGTCTCTGCTACAGAAAGCAAAGATACTCCCGCTCTGATACCACTTGGTGCAAAGCCGCAACCCTCACGGTCCGACCCGCTCTCACCAGGACCTTCTTCCTACTCGGCTGGAAGAACTCAAAGGTTCTTCTGATCCCCTCTCGAGAATCCTTCGTACCCACAATGACTCTTCCACTCACGCGGTCCTCCTTTTCTTGGTTATCGGAGGATCGGCTCTCGCGACTTCGCGAGTTCAACAATTTAATACTAGACCCTCGGATCCCCGAGGCCCGATGTCTTTGGTCAACGTTGACCTTCCCTCGGCTGATCGGGATTTCACTTTATCGCGACTTCGCGACTCGCGTCACTATACCTTCGGGGTCCTAACCTCCGAGATCCGAAATGCCGAGATGTCGACCACTTGCTATATTGCCTTCTCTCTTCCTCGCCACTTGTGAGCCCAGTCTCTTGAGCCTTCAACTTCCAAGACCCGATGTCCCAAGATCACCTGCCACGTCACCGACTATGACCCACACTATACGCGAAATTGTCGGGACTTCGCTTCTCCGCGATCTCGCGATCTCCCTTTATGAAAAGTAGGAGTCTTACCTCGCGAGCTCCCGATGCGTCCAATCCACGAGTCGAGTCACGCTCCTCGTGGTCTCGATCGACGGTTCCTATCCAATCTGAGCTTTGAACTTTCTTCCGTCTGCACTGTAACTTCACGTCCACTTTTCCTCCTTAAGCAAATCCCGAATAAGAAGTGTCTCACCCCGAGACCTATCCACCAACCTGCTCGCTTTTCCTTGCGACCTGTTTCGTGGATGTTCTCTCCATTTCTCTTCGACTACTTCGAAGGCCTATCTTTCCTGAGCTTTCACAGCTTCTGAGCTTCTTTTGGAAGCTTCCTGCACACACTCCTTGTAGATAATCTTCAACCACGTTAAGTGTTGAGGACTTCTGACCCTGTGCACTCCTGCAGCAGCAGTCTGTCAATGCCTTAGCTCAGAATCGCAACTCTGAGACCTCGTATAGCCTACGCACGCCTTGCATGGCTCTATCTACCCAAAACAACTTTTGGGTGAACGGGAATGAGAGTTAAACTGTTGAGCCTCATCAACGCACTCTATGCAGATGAATTGAACTGCACTCTATGCAGGAACCTCCTAGCTCAAACAGAGAAACAATTGAAACTCATTTCCTCATTCTCTCAGGTTTCGAACCTGCCATGAAATCACATACGCAACATATAGAACATAGGCAAAACAAGAAGCAAATATGCAACAACATAATATCAACAATACACAGAGAATAATCATAGCCATGGAATTGAATCAAAGTCTTCCTTATATTAATTCAATCTGTACATGGGTGTTCTCCACAAGTTCTCTGCTTGCTCACTTCTTGCTCATGTTTCTCATATGAATGCTCTGAATGCTAATGTTACAATGATACAAAGGAGGGTGCCTATATTCTGTTTTCCCTCACGAAAGTAAAACTGTCTAATCTAGACTTAATTATTTTATCTACCTTCATTAAATCTAATAAATGTCTCAGCTACCTAAGGACGAGAGCTTATCCGCTCAAGGTCCATTTACATATACAAGTGCGCTTCATCAAATCAACGCTTTAATGTTTGGCGCAATATAAATATCAAGGTGTTTCAAAATTTTCGGTGCTGGTACTGTCCAGCTGTCTTTGCTCCACGCGGTGGCTCACTTGATGAGTGAGCGATGCTCCTGCATCATCCATAAAAAAACTAAGAAATCCTTGATCATCTTCTTGTGTGGGCCTTCCTAAAGGACCAAGAGGTTGGTCAAAACTAAAGGTTTTAAATACAACATCATAAATGGTTGGATACAAATACCTTCCCACCTCAATCCCTCCTGCTTCATTTACACTATTTTTCATATCTTTGTCAATATATTATCTTATAAATTCAATATGGGTAATGTTGGGCACTTTGAAAACCAAGAAACTAATGTTGTGCTATCTAGTAATTCTATGGGCCATGGCATTTTTCTCTTCGGTAAGGAGGAAGGTGTAGATTTCCCAATTTTCTTTTGAACAGTCCAATCCAAGCCATATGCTAGAGTTGTAGCAATTGGTTCATTAAAAATTTAATGCTACCTCCACACTAACAATCTTACTAGCGTGTCATATTTGGAAAGAAAGATTCAGAAATGAAAATAACAGTAGTTGATGAGCCATGATGGAATATTGAATACAATACAATGTGGTTTGCACATTTTGGTTACTGTTTTTAATGTTCATGGTGGAGGGGTGGATCTTATATTTCCCATCATGAAAATGAGATAGCTCAAATCTCTAGTTCTTGTAATGACAACATTGTGCCTTACTGGATTCATAATGGCTTTGTAACAATTGGTGTTGAGACTATGTCTGAATCTTTAGGAAACTATGCCACACTTCAGTTTGAAGGACTGTGAAGACTGTCAATGGTTTTCAAAATCAAGTTGAGGAAGTCTTATAAGACCCAAAGACACTAGAAAATGTTGTAAGTCTTGCAGAAAGGTCTATGTAATAATTTTCCATCTGATTTAAATGCAAAGGATTATTTAATGGAAACAAAAACAATGAYTTCTAGTATAAGATATGTATAGACAAAAATACCCCTCAGGTGGATGTAGGTTGATTAAGCTTCAGAAGYGGTTGAGCATGCATTAGTAAACATTGTGGAMTGATACTTTTATTTTGAAGCAAGATGCAATGAAGAGGGCTATTTAAGAAAGTCATTGAATTTTTGTTGGGAATTATGTTTATATGTTGTATAAGTTTGACTATAACAGTGACCAAAGTAGGATCCATAAATTTTCTTTGCATTTGACAAGGAGTTTTAGGGCATCCCCGACATGCCAATTTTGGGCTTATCTAATAATGGTTTCCTTTCACAACACAATGCTTCTTTAGAGGATTTCATCAAACACTTGKATTGAAAAATCATATTCACAATGGAATCTATTATCACTCCTTATTTTCCCAAGGATGAGAAAATAAACCAAAGTGGTAACCACAGACCAATCTTTAGGATTGAGTAGCTAGCCCTACCAACCCAGARAGGGATATATCATTTAGATCAACCAACTAAATGATTGAATGAATAAGATKTTAGGCTAGGTATTAAGCTCACTAATGGATAGTTTCATTTGTTGGAGATGAGAAAAGAGATGGAGTCATCTTTTCAAATAGGTCACTACTTTTATGAAACCCTAATGAACCAGAAAAAAAGATGCAACTATGGAAAAGGAAAGATAGAAGTAAATGTTGGTATGTTGATGATTTGGTTGTAGTATAGTGGTCATGTAAATTGAGCATAAATTGCATATGAGTTCAATTTACCAGTTAAATGTGTAAACACAAATGGTCAACTTAAAACAATACAGAGCATAAGATTGAGTTTTGTAAATCACTTCTTAAGTAGAGAATGAAGAGAATTACAGTATGGATATCATAAAATCTATCATATATAGTAGAGAAAAATTAGACAATTGAAGAAAAAGCCTCATACCAATGATCAAATCACAAGAATCTCTTCACAAGTCTACAAACTGTCTATGTGTTGAATTTAGAAAAATTATAGGCATATGTTGCTCCTTGGCTCTCAAAATCTCAAACATATCACCTCTTATACATTGCATTACATTAATATATAATGAAAACAAGTCTAAATCCTCCTAAGGATGTCGAATTCTACTCCAAAAAGTCAAATATATGCATCTATCCTATCATTGCTAAAACGTAGGAGGAGTTAGACTTGATTTTCCTCCTTTTCCTAAACTACTTGATCTTATCCTTTAAAGCATCCAATACATGAATTCAACCTTATAAACTTGAAATTACATTTACCAAGCCTTAATAAACTTGTTTTTCACCATTTAATTTCACCAAATTACCATTTGACTATTTACATGGAGTAAAATATTTGCTACGCAGAAGCGCAATGAATCTACTAGAAGCGCAGCGAAAAGTAGGGGTCAAAGATGATTTGATATCTCTTTAGCCCTAATATCTGTGTATAAAATCAAACATTTTTTTGTAGGTGAAGAGGTTTTGGAAATAAACCTCTTTCATTTTCCCAAAATTCTACTACAGTTGTTCATAATATTCTGTGCAAAAATATGACTAAAACATGCCTTTGCACATTCAGAAAAATAGGTTGTAAATACGTGCATGGATCTCTCACCCTGTAACAACTATGTAAAAAGTGACATAGGTTATTGTAATTTGTCATCTTATGAACAAAAAACTCCTCTAGTTTCGAAATATTCATCTCTGATGGGTCATAATCGGCTTTGCAAACATGTGACTAAAAAACTAAAAACTCTGATGTTTTTGCACAATCAAAGAACAATCAAGTGAAAAAATTAGTTTTTGGAGAGGCCTCTTGATCCTTTCTGTATATGAATATATGCCTTCAAGTATAGAACATGATTATGTATATCTGATACACTTTATCAAATTAATACTCTCTTCCAAGGGTTTCCTAAATGTGGTTGTGTTCTTCCAATGGAGGTAAGGTGTTCCTCTAAAATGGGTAGTTGCATAATAATTCTAGGCACTTGAAGACTAAGTATCAAGCCACTAAGGATAATGTGAAGGACAATAAATAAATAATGTTGTGGAAAATATGTTGAAGGAACCTCAATCTGAGATAGGGGATGTGATAATGTTTAGCATAAGTAAATCCAATCACCAACTCACTGTTTAGGAGGTAAACAAGTTCAAGGTTTCAACTCACTATTGGTAGTTGAACATGATCCAAGGTTTTTTCAACATTAAGACTGATCATGTTTATCTTACTATGATGGGCCATGTTCATATTGCTAATAGTGAGTTGAGTCATTTGAGCAGAAGTGGTGCATGCAACATTCCAACAAATTATGGAGGTGGAAACTTTGTCAAGTAGGATGGATTTATTGCAAGAGGATTGTAAAACTGTTTGGAAGAGCTTGGAACACCTGTCACCCAACCATAGGCCGAAGCCAGCCCTGAGAACGTTAACCTTGATAGAGAATCATTCTGGAAGCAAACCCTAGGATAAATAGCCAAACAAGATAGCACACCTCTCTCTAGGGATAGTGCACCAAGCAAGAATAACCAAAAGAGCCCAAGCAAAAATTCCAAACCATAACCAAGGGAGAATCCCACCCAAAACCAAAATCTGCTAGTTACAGCAGTTACAACTGCAGTTCTTTTCCAAACTTGCACACTACTGCAGTTGTGTGGTGTGTGTACAAATGATCTCAAGCTCCCTTTATTTATAGTCCTCCAATTCACTTAGCTGGGTTGACTTCTTTTCTTGGAGACTTATAACTTAATATAAATCAATCTCTTGAGCCGACTTGTCTTCTAGGGTTATTTAGGGTTTCTTCTTGCTTCTCGAAATATTCTATTCTCCTTAAGTTTACACATGGATGTAAATACCTCCCGCAGCTACCATAATGTCAACAATGGGGACTCTCCAAATCACCCTTCTCTTTAAATGATGGCGCTTGCATCCAATCAAAGGACAAAGAGGTTCGAGTAGTTTGGGTAAATGGGATTTTACCATTCATACAATGATATTTACGTGTACAACCAATGCTAGAATGTACTGACCTAAGAACGGGGCTTCTATTTAAACCACATGCTTCTCACAACTTAGAATAAAAAATCAGCAATGAAATTGATTTTTTTGAGCTATTGTATAAATGAAAAATTCATTCGGGACCACTGTACAACTCCAAAGAAAACATCCAATCTAGCAATGCTCATAATTTTCTCTAAAAAAAAAGGTAGTTTCAATGGATGTTCATGAATTCCCTCTGTTATGTTATCAGACAAGTTTACAACATGTGGATGAACTTTCAACTCTAACAGCCCCTTTTATATTGGTGGCAACATGTGTGAATATTATCCCCAGAAGAATTGCAAATCATTCTGTAGTCGAAAATAGAAACTAACAATAATAAGCATATCAAATGATGTTGTGTAAGCATAAAATGAATAAGAAAGATCCCTAGTATGCAGAACATAATAAAAGTACAAAACATCATGACTCGGCCCAAAAGAAATATTTGATACATGCATGGAAAACCATCTGAAAAGATGAAGCAGGATTTTTTTGTTACTTTTCCAATGTCATCTCATTTTTTATGCAATAATTTCCATGCATTCATTTTGGAAGAAAATCATGAAGCTAAAGTTATGATAAGCCTCAAGTGCCCTGTCAACAGAGATAAGTCTTTATTTTAAAGGCAAACAATGTTTACCAAAAAAATTATATTTTAAACACATGGTATGGATAATTAATAGTTCTCACATTACGCATGGAGAAAATTAGAAAGCAATTGTACTGTGTTAGTTCCTACTAATACCCCTGCAAGAGGGCTTCAGATATCATTACTATAAAATGCCTCCATATGAATCATGTGATCCAAATAAATACCCATTGGCTCAATTTGAGGTACCAACAACAAAACCATTATGTTGCATCTTGAAAAGTACTTACAAAAATAAAATACTCTATGCACAACATGTCTCTTTTGAATTGGAGTCAAGATAGCATATTGGCTACTCTGAAATGTACTTTTCCTTTTCATAATTCTCCTTTTGCTGCTATCCAGGAGAGGTGATCTTGAAGTGTTCTGAAAATGATTAACCAGGGCACATAGGTATCCATTTGAGAGAATTTGTGGAACCAGATCCCTATCCAAGTGCTAGATATAAAATATGGACATCTTAGACTTCATAGTATATACTCTATTTTTTGGAAATAGTGGTCATGCTATAAATTCTACCTCCAGGCAAAGCGAAGTTTTTTTTCAAATGTAATAGAAAGTAATTGTTTTTTTAAAGAAAAAACCAGAACATACTAAAAATTTCCACGCAAACCGTTTGTACTAAAGATCATTTATCAACCTATGCAATTAGATGACCCAATATGACTAAACAATGAAATTTTATGATCAATTTACAATTTCCAAATTTCAACTTCAAAGTTCAAGATGAGATTATGGAAAATCAAAAGAAGATCCATACACCCCACATATCACCAAAAGGAACATAAACTTCTTGATAACTAAAACTAGCTTTAACCTATTTTAAGAATAAGAAATGTTTACAAAATTAAATGTTCTTCAACCAAGTGTACACAGAAGCATTGACATAGGATATTGAAAAAGATGAAAATCTTCACAATGAAAAATAATGGGGAAAAAGGGCACACGGGACAATATATCCAGTTATGAAGGATGCAAAATCATCCACTAATATGACTTTCATGCCCAGTAAACCATAAAGCACTCCTAAGTAAAGATGTTGCAGAAGGCATTTCCAACATCATGAATTGCAAGAAATGAATGTTTCTATATAAAATAATCTATAGTTAGTAGTAAGTACTCTAAATGATGAACTACTAGAAATATTATGAAAACCAATAATGTTTATTATAGAATAGTTAAAGTCACCTTCATAACTTGAAAATGAATACCTTTATCAAATGGTTAAGAACACATGTTTTCTCCTAGGAGGTCATGGGTTCAAATCCAGAGGGGGGTAGGGTATGTATACATCCATATATTTTAGAAGTCAAATCTTTGCATGAAGGGGGTCCCTTGTTCCACAAACAAGGAGGTATGAGTATCATACACCAATTTGGTGTATATCTTGGTCGTGATCTTAAAAATGGATTATTATTATTATTATTATTATTATTATTGTTATTATATATGATATTGTTGTTGCAATTTATCCATCATTACCCCAAAAATGAATAATTTGAATACTGAGAGGAAATTGATAAACGAAAAAATCAAGTCCTGCTAAAAGTTATGGAGCCTTTGTTTGACACTGTTGGATGTTGGTGGGCTAATCAAACCATGACTTAGTGGGAGCACAAAGTAAGGAAGTCACTAAAGTAGCTCTGATGAATGAATCATAAGAAAGCTAACATACATATAAGGAAAAATCTATGGGAGAAAAATCTAAGGTATAAGATCACAATTAGATAATACTTTGGAACATCCGCCCAATGGATACCCTACTCAAAATCTCAGTGACATTGTCTTCATCATTAGCCCATCAAACAATTAAGTACTTTAGCATGACTCTGCATCCCATCATTTAACACAGGAACAAGACAACTAACTTTAGGCCTTTGATTCTAGTACAATGGCAGGCAATACACTATGAGCTAAATTTGTGCCCAATGGCATGGCTCCCTTCAATCAAGGTGGAATTTCACATTGAACCCTATGTGGCAAATCCTAGTAACAAATATAACCATAATATCAGTTACATGCACACTTAAGGTTAGAGCCTACACCCTCATATATATATATATATAGGTAGCTACCAATTTCCATCAGCTAGGCAGTCCATGTGACTAGCACGGACCCCAATATGATCCTCAATGTACACGACTCTACATTGCATTATCGACTTAAATCATCCTAGATAATTTCAACTATGGCATGATGAACCACAATGCATAGAGGTGCCAGTAAAAAATTCCACAAAATGATCATCATATTCATAGACATAACTTGGACACGACAATTAGATCAATAAATGAACTATAATAGTGAATACTAAATACATAAATGGCCAAAATTTTCATACCGCACTCTAAAAATAATTAATGACCTTGGAATGCAAACAAAGATGAAATATTATAGTTCAGGTCTGTAGTCTCTTCTCCACTTCAACTCGGTCATGTTCATGCTATAGGTTGGCCAGTAACTTCACCCCTTAAAATGAAAAAGATGCAATTTTTTTTCCAATTCCAGTCCAAGGCTGCAAAGTCCACATTGTTTGAGCTTTATTGACTCATAAAATATATTTCAAATAGTTTGACCTTTATGTCCCTGAATATTTTTTTTAGTGTGCCTGATGCAGGAGCATCTCTCCACATCAGCCAGCCATCCACGTCAGCGCGCACACATTCAAAGGCTGAAGAGAGGCGCAACCTCATTTTAAATTTGAAATGAATGTAATTAAATGCTTAGGATGGTGAGCCATGGAAGCCGTGCCTTTGAGCAGGTGTTAGGTAGATCGGCTTTAATGCTAAGATCGGCTGAGATCTAGATCCAGATGCTGGACTAGATAGCCATTTAATGCAATTTATTAGAGTAGGTGAACCTAGAGGGAAGTGCTCAATTGAGCCCTCAGGTAAAAGAGATTTTCATATCTCATTTGGGGAGTGTAAATGGTGTGAGGATCTACATGTAGAGCAGAGAAGAGGAGAACCAGAGAGAGCTCAAGAACAACCTTGTACAAACAGGCATTTGCCAATTTTTAATATAAACAGAAGCAACTTTTCCTGCATGTGTTTTGTCTTATATGCATGTCTATGAGTGTTCATGATATGTTGTATTTGTGTGTTGTTATCATGCATTTGCAGGGGATGTTTGATTTTAGGTGAAGGTCTTTGAGGCTTCACACTAGGAGGGTGTGACAGAACACTACGGGTTCTAAGAGTCGTGCATAGAGGATGCATCTCTGAACTCTGCGGAGTCAGACAAAGACGTGTTGTGGCACAGAAGCTGGAATCAACAACTCAGAGGAAGAAGATCTCAAGGTTGCTAAATACCTTGGAGGCAAGGCTGTGTGGGAGAAGACAGAATTGCAGAGCGAATCTCTTAGGAGTTTTGTAATGTTCTGCCAAGTGGGAATTGAGCATAGACACAAGGTGCAGTTGGAGGAACTCTACTGAGAGTTTGAAGGAGGACCAGAATCACTGAGGATTCTGAGAGCTCTACCAGGAGGGCATCGAGCAGGTGCATAGGTGGACATGAGAAGAGGACAAAACTGTTGAACGCTCCGTGGAGAGGAAACTCCACTAGGAGGGCATTGAGAAGGTGTGCAGATAAGCACAGGAGAAGAGGAAAGAACTCTTTGAGTTCTAGAGCTGAAAGAAGAGTCCACTGAGGGACCTTTACTCGGTTACTGAATACCTAGAAGTACTCAGCAAGAGGTTACTGGAGCAGAAGGAAATTCTCAGGAGGAACAACGTTCTTATACGCGTAGCGAGACTCGAGGTTTTGAAGCTCGCAGAGGAACAGACAAAGATTGAAGCCTTTGGAAATTCAAAATTTCCTTCCAAGTCTGGAAAGAAGGCACGCAGAAGCTCAGGAGGAGTAGCAGAAGCCGTCAGATAGACTGACAGATTCTGGATCATTGATTATCATGTCCCAGAGGAGCTCAGGAGGAGCCTACAGAACGAGGAGACCGACAGCTGTCGGATCTCGTACAGAAATCCCATCAGTCGTTGGATCGAGAAAAGTTGTGCAGAGGTTAAGCGTAGGAGTAGGCACGCAGGAGAAAGGATCTGAGCCATTAGATCTAGAGCAGAAATCCTGTCAGTCGTCGGATTGGAGAGGAGCTGCACGAGGTTTAGCCATCGGGATATCGGTCATCGGGAAATCGGATTCTTGAGGGAAAGAGAACCGAGACACCATAAGTCTCGAAAAATCGATGAGGATCTAGACCGTCCGTTGGCAAAGGACACATGGCAGAGATCGAGTGATCGTTGACATATCGGCCATCAGGAAATCAAAGTTCCTGAGGTCAAAGGAAACGGGACGCGTGGAGGAGATCAGCGCCACCGAGGAAAGCTCGATAGGAGGGCTTCATTTGCGAATCAAGATTCGGAGTTTCACGAGTCCCATGAACAAGTGCATTTGGAGTCGCGAAATCATGATACGTGATTTCCCGATAGCTAAAGGGGCATGGGACCACAAGAACGGTGAGTGGACAGGTGGCCCATCCAATATCGGGTATCGGGATATCAAAGATCCTGTGCACAAGGTGATTATGCAACTTGAAATCCCGAAACGCGAAACCTCGATTAGTGGGGGACAACTGTCAGTGGATCCAGAGAAGGGAAAGATCCATTGAGTGGGAGCCAAATGTCAGAACTGCAGAGGAGAAGGAAAGTGCGTCGTGAGGGACCAGCTGTCAGCAATCCAGAGCATTGGGAATCGAAGAATCGCGAGTCCAAGGGACTTGTGCATTGTGACATTGAAGACGTCGAAACTCCGATAGGATTAGCCTAGAAATGAGGTAAGGCCACGATCATGGAGGCAGTGGTCATATGGTGGGAGCTGAGCTAGGAGGGCCAGCACGTGGAGAAAGGGCACATCGGTGAATCGGGAAATTGGGGCTTAGAGAGGGAAGAAACTCTCGACAATGAAAATATCGAAACCCCGAAGCCCGATAACAGTTTTCCCGTGGGGAAATTGATCACGGCAAAGTGCAAAAGGCTGTGTGGAGGTGAGAAAGGACCTATGGATCTGGGCCAGATTTCATCAGTGATTCCTGAGGGAATCCAAGGAGACACTGAAGGCTTAGCAGGAGGGAGAAATTGAATGATCCTATGTGAGAAGGCAGGGTTGTGACTCCACGCTTGCATTAGTGCCTTATATCTATCAGGAGGGTTAGCATATTTGTGTCCAATGGAAAGAGAAGAGTTCAAAGATAAAAGAATGGCACTTTTTATAGAATATGGAACTAGGGAAAGCTTGTGGATCACATCATTCATATGTTAAAGTTTCAGAATTTTACTTCAGCATGCAAACCCAATTTGCAACTACATGTATATGAATAACAATATGATAATAGTAAAGGAGAAATTTCAAATCTAGAAGGTATCAACAATAGTTATGATAGCCCTTTTAGGGAGTGTAAAAATAGGTCTTGTAGTAGACCATGTTAGTTTCTACATCCACTTGACGACTACCTTGATTTGCAGATACCCAGATTCACATACAACCCAATAATAATAGAGATCCCAAGATATATCTATTATTGGGATATTTTATGATTTTTACCCACACTGGATTGGATGAGATTATTATTGTAGCCAAATTAAATTCTGGAAACCATTGTTTATAATAGACTTGCATTCAGTCTAGAAACCACTATTTTATAATAGACCTACATTCATTCTCGAAACCACTATTTTGTAATAGACTTGCATTTTCGGAGGACCATAGCATATTGTCTAGGGTCAAATTTCTCTTTTCTTGTGTCATAAAAGACAGAAGAAAAATACTTTTGGAAAAAACCTTACTAGACAATCTTTGCTCCATTTGAGGATTGATCCATTTATTCATCGCTTCAGTGCTTGGCCAATGGCCATAAGTCATTAAACCTGAATTTGAGTGTTTGTTCGTGATGATTTGGGATGGTGTTTTCAACTCACTTTAGACTCACTCTGTAAATGGTATTTATCATTGATTCTCTCAATAAAAACTTGGTACTTGGAGCATTGTACTTTTGTGGCAACAAGTCTACTTTGTAGTTTTCCTAAAGGACTGTGACATTTTCTCTATGGAGTAGATCACAATTCACCTGTTGCAGGTCAGCCACAACTTAATGAAAGTGGGATATTTAGTTGGCTGAAGTTCATACTATGAAGTTGTCTCAATCTGTATTGAAGACATTCTAACCTAATGAATACATAGTTATTCTCCAAATGCTCTCGGTAACTTATCTAACTTCAGCAATGGAAGCGACTTATGTCTCTAGTTGTTATAGGATTAGTACTCCTCCCCAGTGTGTCATGACAAGGATCCTCTAGTATCATATATTTGCAGTTTAGGCAGTACAAAAACATATGGAACCTTGCATAGTTTTGCTTGTAAAGAGGTCATCCTAGTGCATATCTTGTACTGGATCAAGTAGAGTTTTCCTATATGTTGCAGTTTGAGTAGTTTAATTTGCTACTGTTAATTTTTCCCTTTGGAAATGTAATGGAAGTATGCACTTGTTTTCATTGAAATTTCAATGGGATATGATTTTGCCAAATTGTGTTTTCACTTACATCATTTTGTTGAGTAGTTGAAATGTAGTTGTTTTTATTTGGAGAATGTATGACCATAATTGAGTTCCTTGCAGGACTTATATTAGTAGTAGCATGTCACAACTTTATTCATATTTTAAGAACCCTGGAAAACCAAGAAATTTGGTTCAAAGTCCACATGTTGATGATAATAGAAGAACTCCTACATCGCTCAGAAGGAATGGGTTTGAAAATGGCAGTGTAATTGGTGTTGTTATTTGTTAATGGGCTTGCATCAAATGGTGTTGGAAATGACATTGTGAATGGTTGTTTTAATGGTGTTATGAAAAGGAATCCACCKCCTATTTGTTGCTCAAATGGGAATGGGAATGGTATCCATGCATAAATAAGACTGAATTGATTGAGTATGGATTGTAAATATTTGGTGCTTTTAGTTTGAGTCATTGGTGCTTTGGTGTTCTTACTTRTGTGTATTGTTGTGTTTACTTTATGTGAGAGGYTGTTCTGAAGGTATTTTGGAAAGCAAATGGAGGTGTTATTAGAAACKTCTAAGGGCCTTTTCTGAGGGTGGAATAACTCAGTTATGGGCAACAATCTGAGGGAGCTTTAAGGAAAGTTATGAGCCAACCTTAAGGCCAAGTTTTCAATTGAGAAGTTATTTMTTGTTGGTAGAGAGCGTGAGACTGATAATTGAGTCATAAACTACAAAGAMATCAGCAATCATCCATTAGCAATTGTGATCAATGATGGTATCTCACCACATGAATTTTGGGAGGGGTTTGGGGAGSTGGACACCAAAAAAACCATGGATATATGGGTAGTTTGATCTTTCACTAAATAAATAGTTGTAGTATTATGAGTGGATATCAAGGGGGGAATCACCCAAATTACCACAACCAATGGAAAKATGGAATGTGGCCAACTCATGTGGTTAGTGTGGCAATGGTCTCACAAGGAAAATCGCATGAGGACAATCATGGAGGTTGAAGAGTTGAATATGGTATTTATATAGTAGTCATAAGGTATTCATTGGGAGGGAATCTATCATCCATTCACCCATAGAGAAAGACGTAGTTTCCTCGTGAAGAATATTAAGGTGACAAAGCTAAGGAAGAAAGAAGAACATGTGTAGTGAGAAACCCAACAATTAAATCGATTTGGAGAATAATCCATTCATGAATCTTGTTGTAAGCCTAAATTGGCATTGTAACCTATTACCTGACATGTAATTTTGTAAAAGTTCCTTGAACATCATATTTTGTACTAGTACACTGTACAAGAGTCCACCACTGCTAAATATACTTCTCATGATGTTAAGCATAATAGACAAGTTGTGTTATTATCTGTTATTGCATATGTTTGTGTGTTTACTTATGTGTATTGTTGTGCACTCTTAGACGTTGCAACTAGTAGTTGCACCATCTACTATTAGAGAAGGTTTATACCTACATCAGAAGAGACAAATCAAATAAGAGGATATTGTTGTGTAGATATTTTGAAGGAGAAGAAAGTGTTGTTGGAGGATTATTGGGTAGAATTGTGAGAATAATCTATAAAGGAGAGTTGAGAAAAAGGAAGGAGATTGCATATCAATATAAACATGTCATGTAGGAGAGGAAGAGTACTAGACTACTAGTTAATATAGGTAGAGGACATGAATAAGAGGTTGATAATTAGATCATATGATTTTTTAGAGCAATATCTCCCAAAATGGAGGCCATGGAAGAATCCCATAGAAAGAAAATTGCAATAAGTTTGATGATGTGAGTGGAAATGAAGAGTAATAGGAAGACCCAAGGGAAGAAATAACAAAATCCAATTCTCAGGAGGAGAAAGTGATAAGGCATATCACAAATTCAGGATGTAGACTTATAATGCAGGCTCCTCCATTCTCATCAAGTCTGAATCCAAAATACTTAATAGGATGGATTGGGGAAATTGAGAGGTCCTTTGAGTTTGAACAAAGTGAACACCATAGAAGAGTGAGGTTTTCATGTACTAAGTTGAAAGGGCATGCATCCCCATGGTAGGATAATTCATATCCACATAGATAGAAGAAGGGAAAAGATAAGTACAAAATTTGGGACAAAATGGTTTCCAAGTTCAAGGTTAAGTTATTTCATGTTTTTTATTCCCTAATTATTTTTAGGAAGCTACAAAACCTGAGATAGAAGGACATGGCAATGAAAGAATGCAAAAAATAATTCTAGAGACTATACATATGTTTCAAACAAAGTGAGGGAAGTGAGGAAGCCATCGCTAGATATGTGAATGATCTTACATATGCCATTGAAGATGAGATTAATAATGTTACCATTCAATCAATTGTCTTAGAATACTAGTTATCCTTGAAGCCTAAAGAGAAACTTTCAAGAAAATCATCAAAGGAAGAGGATAGACAAGTGGAAGAAAGGAAGAAGAGGCCAACACAAATACTACTATCCAAATCATCAAAGGAAGTTGGCTTCAATTTTGGAGGACAAGAGCACTGGGATTATGAGTGACAAGAGATTTTGGTTGTTGATAGAAGGAAATAGGAAAAATCGCATGTAGCTTAAGGAGGAAAATTTTACACAATTTGTTGTTTGAGATAACAGCGATGAAATTTAGCATTAATATGGGTAAAATATAACATTCATGAGAATGAAACCAGTGGAATATATTGAAGTGTAACATCCCGCTCTGGCGCACTGAGAACACTTATTATTTGAGGACACTT
>ML850906.1:31738-45848 GCA_009831015.1 Picea engelmannii
AAGTACTGCTTACTAGAACGGTAATGCTTGTTCAAAGGGAAATATTAGTAATGGTTTTAATTTGCAAGATTATTGATGATGGTTGAATCACCCTGGTAATTTTTGTTTAGTGGAGTGTTCGTGAGGATGTTTAACTGCAAGGGCATTATTCGTTAAATTGAAGTGATAATGATAAGGTCTTCGTAGATTAATAATAATTAGTGGAGCATGTATCCCGATTGATGTCTTCGGGTCTCAATAGGAGTGGGTCGTTATTAGAGTCCTCGTGACTTGCGTCTCCAGTAGTGTTCATGATTGTCTCTGATTTTGTAGTACTTGGTGGTATTGTATTGCGTGGTATGTTCATGTCGGGCGGGATATAGACACCTCTTGTAGATTAGTATTTATGTCTGTGTGTAAGTCCGGTGGAAGGAATCCAATGCCGTATCAAGAGTCTCGGGCTGTTTAAAGGCACAGTTCCACTCTTGCGTGGTGCAACCCGCCCCTCACTGAGCAAGTCGCTCCACCAGGACCTTCTAATTCTCACGCCTGAAGAATCAATACTCTTCAACTCCTCTCGAGAGTTCTCCTACCGATAGCTTTCCTTCTCGGCGGTCTCCCTTTCGGAACTCGGGAAATCGCACTTCGGGAGTTCACGGTTCACGCGAACACAGTTCACATGCAAAACAAAACCCCGACCCCCGATGGTCAACGGGTCAACTTTCCCACTATCGGGATTTTCCCTATCGGGAAATCGGGAATGGCAGTGTTATGTTTCACTACCCCTTCAAATCCCCGAACCCCGAACTCTGAATTGACGCCACCTGTCTTCCACTATATCCTGTGGACCCACCATGCCGCGTCCTCTTCGGGATTTCGCGGATCACGAATCCACTATGCAAATTTTCTTCGTGGTCGAGAACCCCGAAGCACTGAACGTCGAAACCCCGAAGTCCGATGACACCTGTCCCTCACTTGCTCGGGAGGTCCCACTTTGCTACGTCACTCCTTCGCTCGTGTGGTCGGGGATCGTGGGAGCGCAATTTCACCGGTCACAATTCACTTGCATCGCAAAACCCTGAACCCCGATTCTCTGATGCCATGTGTCGACATCCCATGGACAAGCCCACGTCTTGACACCTGTCTCCCTCTCATTCAATCGGGATTTCGTGATTCGGGAGTTCGCACCTCCTGATGCACAAGGTCACAGGCTCTGCAAAACCTCGAATCCCGACTCCTCCAGATCTTCTGCCACGTGTCTCCCTGGAGATCGACGATTCCAGCTGACTCGGGAAATCGTCGGTCACGACTTCGAAGAGTATAAAACTCTTACTCTGTGAAACGCCGAACGTCGAATATCGATCCTCGGGGATCCTGCGCCACGTGTCCCTTCTCCGATCAACGGCTCAGATCGATTCGAGTAATCGCAACTCGCAATCTCACGAGGAGTAAACCTCTCGCCTTATAAATCCCCGAATGTCGAGACCCCGAAGCCCGATGGACTTTGACTCTTCTCCACCTGTGTATACGCTTATCTCCTGCGCGACTCCTCCACGATCGGACGGTCCTCGGGATTTCGTGAAACTTCACTGGAGTTTCACGCCGTCGATTCTCTTCCTCTTGATAATCCTCCGCTACACCACCTTCGTCCTGTGCAACTGAAGTAAAAGGACTATCCCTCCTGAGCTTCTATCTCTATCTGACTCCTTCAGAGATTTCTCGAACACGCTCCATGCGCTCGGTCTTCAACCACTTCCAACAGTGATGAAGTCTTCCGGGTCCTGTGCACTCACGCACGCAACAGTCTCGACCCTTTCCTTCTCCGACTTGCTACTGAGACTCCCATCCAACCTTCACTCACCTGCACGGTTCGAATAATCCAACTCACTCTGGGTAACAGAGGACAAAATTTCAACTACTCAGCCTCCTCGACGCACTTTATGCGGAGGAATTCGACTGCACTCTATGCAGGAATCTCCTGGCTCAAACAGAATAACAATCGAAACTCATTCTCTCAGGTTTCTGACCTGATATGCTATCACATAAGCAGCATATAGAAGATAAGCATAAAAAGAAGCAAGTATGCAAAAGCATAATATCAACAACACAAAGAGACTGAACACCTCCATGGAATTGAATAAAAGCTTTCCTATTAATTCAATGTCTGTACATGGAGTTTCTTCACAAGCTCTCTGCTCTGCTCTCTTTCTCTTCCAATGCTAATGCTGGATAATAATAGAAAGGAGGGTGCCTATATTCCGTTTTCCCTCTCAAGCCAAACTGTCTAATCTAGACTTAATTTATTTATCTACTTGCATTAAATTTAAGTAAATGCCTCAGCTACCTAAGGACGAGAGCTTATCTGCTCAAGGTCCGTTAAATGTAAAAATGCGCTTCATCACATCAACGTTTAATGTTTGGCGCAGCCATATTTCAATGTTTCAAAATTTGAATGCTGGCGATGTCCAGCTGGTCTCTCCTTGCTCCACGCGCTGGCTCGCTTGATAGGTGAGCGATGCTCCTGCATCTTACTCCTCGGCTCAAAAGATTTCATGGGCTCCTGCTCATGAGCTCCTGCACAGTCTGCCCATGCTTCAAAATCACTGTTTCTGTCTCCCAGCTGGCATCCTCCACTGGGTTATCTTTCCATTTCACCAGGTATTCAAAATACTGCTTTCTCCTGGTCTTCTTCCCTACTCTTTTATCCAGTATGCATTCCATCTGAGGCTTTTGTGCCACTGGCAACTTCTTCTGCCATTGGACCACTGGTTGTTCCTCAGTTCCAGCTCGTGCATCTTCGACTTTATATGGGTATAAATCCAAAATTTTTAAAATAGGAGATATCCCAATGCCCTCTGGCAACTCAAGATCATATGCATTTTCCCCAAATTTCTTCAGGATTTTGCATGGACCGATCTTCTTCATCTTGAGCTTATTGTATGTTCCCCTTGGGAACCTTTATTTCCTCAAGTGTGCCAGAACCATGTCTCCAACTTCAAACTGAAGTTGTCTTTTCCTCTGATCGGCTCTGCGCTTGTATTCCTGGTTTTCTTTCTGCAATCGTTGCTTCACCTGTGTGTGAAGTTCCTGCATTGCCTCAGTGAACTCCTCAGCTCTCACACTGCTAGTCTCAGCCTGTTCGGGCTCCCTAAGCTCAGATACTCCTCTCGGCTTTGTTCCATACAAAATTTGAAATGGGCTCTTACCTGTACTCCGATTCACAGAATCGTTGTACGCAAACTCTGCCTGTGGTAGGATTTGATCCCAACTGGTGTGATGCTCCGTCACCAGGCTTCTCAACAGATCCCCCAAACTCCTGTTGACCACTTCAGTCTGTCCATATGTCTGTGGATGGTAAGCAGAACTGAATGCTAAGTTGGTCCCCAGCTTCTTCCATAGCATCCTCCAAAAATGACCTATGAACTTGGTATCCCGATCTGAGACTATGCTTCTCGGCAATCCATGCAATCTTACAATCTCTTTGAAAAACAAATTCGCGATGTGGGTGGCATCGCTCGTCTTATGGAACGGAATGAAATGCGCCATCTTCGAGAATCTGTCCACCACAACAAATATGGAATCAACTCCTCGCTGAGTTCTCGGTAATCCCAACACAAAGTCCATGCTAATGGCTTCCCATGGCCTTTCAGGTATAGGAAACGGCTGATATAACCCTGTGTTCTGTTTCTTGCCCTTCGCATGTTGACATATCCTGCACCTGTCAACAAACCTCTTCACATCTGAACGCATACCTGGCCAAAAATACGATTCGCTCAACTTGGCGAATGTTTTGTCATGCCCGAAATGACCTGCTAGTCCACCGCTATGTTTTTCTCGTACCAAATTCTCTCTCATAGAGAAATCTGGAATGCACAATTGATTGCCTTTGAATAGCAATCGATCCTGTATCAAGAAATCTATCCACGGGCTCCTATCTCTGAGCACCGGATTCTCGGCTGCTTCATAAGCTTCTCCGAAATCAACATCACCTGCATACCCAAGGTTTTCAAAACCCAACGTTTTGACCCTGAATTCCTGCAGCAACAAACATTTTCGACTCAAGGCGTCAGCTACCTTGTTTGCAGTCCCTGAAATGTGCTTTATGACAAAGGTGAAATTCTGCATATATTCCACCCATTTCGCATGCTTTTGATTGAGCTTCTCCTGCTGACTCACGAATTGCAGTGCATGATTATCATTGTACAACACAAATTCTTTGGGTATGAGATAATGCCTCCACTTTTTCAGTGCTTGGATAATGGCATAGAATTCTTTATTGTACGTGGAGTACTTCAACTTTGCATCATCCAGCTTCTCGCTGTAATATGCAACAGGTCGGTCATCCTGACTTAAAACCCCTCCAACAGCATACCCACTAGCATCACACTTCACCTGGAAGGTCTTCTGAAAATCAGGCAACACTAAC
This sequence comes from Picea engelmannii, assembly GCA_009831015.1. Classification (NCBI taxonomy): domain Eukaryota; kingdom Viridiplantae; phylum Streptophyta; class Pinopsida; order Pinales; family Pinaceae; genus Picea; species Picea engelmannii. The sequence goes on from ML850906.1 coordinate 36,144, forward strand.
ACTGGCTGCTCAGTTATCTTTCTCTTCAACAAATTGAAGCTCCTTTCAGCCTCGGCTGTCCACTGAAAAATTTTATGCCGCTTTTTCACAGTGTCCATCATGCCGGCACTGATTCCACTAAAATCTCAAATGAATTTTCTGTAGAAGCTTGCCAAACCGTGAAAGCTCCTTACCTCAAAAACATTTCTCGGCGATGGCCAATTCCTGATCACCTTTACCTTCTCAGGATCCATCTTCAATTCATTCGACGATATTACAAACCCCAGATATATGAGTTCCGTCTGCATAAAGGAACACTTCTTCAAATTGATCAGCAGTTTCTCCTGCTGCAGTCTTTTCATCACAATGGCCAAATGCCTCAAGTGTTCATCTCTAGTCTTGCTGAAAATTAAGATATCATCCAGGTATACAACAACAAACTTGCTAATGAATTCCCTTAGGACTTCATTCATCAGTCTCATAAAAGTGCTTGGCGCGTTTGTCAACCCAAACGGCATGACCAACCATTCATACAAACCCTCGTTTGTTTTGAATGCTGTTTTCCATTCATCTCCCTCTCTCATCCGGATCTGATGATATCCGCTATTGAGATCGATCTTGGAGAAGTAATTTGCCCCACTTAGGCAATCCATCAAGTCGTCCATCCTCGGCAGTGGAAACTTGTATCTGATGGTAATCTTATTTATTACCCTGGAGTCTGTACACATTCTCCAGCCTCCATCCTTCTTTGGACTCAGTACTGTCGGAACAGCACACGGACTTAGACTCTCCCTTACTAGTCCCTTATCCTGCAGATCCTGTACCTGCCTTTTGACTTCTTCATTCTCCTGAGGTGTCAACCTGTATGCTGCCTTATTTGGAAAACTTGCTCCGGGTATGAGCTCAATGTGGTGACTCACACTCCTCATCGGTGGCAACGAACGAGGTAGTTCGTCCACGATGATATCAGCGAACTCTCCCAGCAGTTCCTGAATCTCCTCTGGCAAGTCGTCCACTCTTGTGCTTGTCAGAACAATTCTCGGCTTCCTGACAACAAAGAACTGTGGATCCTCATCCTTCTCCAGCTCTGTGAGAAGTTCTTTCCCACTCATGAGAAGTATGGTACTGGTTACTTCCGGCTCCACCTTCTTATCCTTCCCCGGAAGCAGTGTATGTGTTTTTCCATCCTTCTCCAAGGTGTATGTGTTCATTCTCCCATCATGAACCACATGCATATCATACTACCATGGTCTCCCCAATAAAACATGACAGACATCCATAGGAATGACATCACACAAGATCTCATCTCTATATTCACCCATTTTAAAATTTACCAAGCATTGTTTCGTAACACATACCTGGTGTCCTTTCTGCAGCCATGTCACCTTGTATGGACTCGGGTGGTTGTTCGTTTTCAGCTCCAGCTTCTCCACCATCTCGGTCGAAACGAGATTATCTTTGCTCCCACTGTCCACTATAACCTTGCATTTCCAGCCCTGGGTCTTGCAAGTCGTCCGGAACAGTCGGCATCTTTGCGTTGTATCCTCCATCTCCTTCTCGGGTTTCAAGAGAAATTTATGCACTGTTAGTGACTTCCCACTTCCAGTGTCCTCATCTTCAGCATCACGCCTCTGCACCTCAACAACATGAGCGTTTCCTCTGTCTATCTTCCTCTCTGGAAATTCCACAGCTTTATGACCATCTTTTCCACAAGTGAAACACGTGATAACTCCTCCTCGACCTCTTCCTCTACCTCGAGTGCGAGGAAAAGTATTGGCGTCAGCATATCCTCCTTGCTGATCACCTTGTTGTCTCCTCGACTCAGCAACTTGCTTCCTCTGCTGTGAGGTCCCACGTCTTTCAGCTCTCCCATGAGGTCTCTTCCAATCCTCCTTGGGTTTTTTCATTCTTTCTTGGGCAACTGCTTTGCCTCTAGGCTGGCTTCTGCCTCGCCCTCGCTGTCCCTGCTTGTGGTTCAACTTTTCTTCGGCCCTTAGAGCCATCTGGTACGCATCCTCAACTGTGCGGATGGTAACCATGCTCAACTCGTCCTGAATATCATACCTGAGACCATTCAGATATCTCGCCACCTTTTCGTCATCACTTTCCCGATGACCAGCTCGAATATTGAGTCTATAGAATTCCTCGGTGTATTCCTTCACCGTCATCAACTTCTGCCTCAAGTTCTGCATACGCCTAAATAGAGTGATCTGGTAGTCTCTCGGAATGAACTTCGCCTTCATCTTGGCGATCATTCGATCCCAGTTCTTGATCTTCTGTTTTCCCTTGGAACGCCTGTCTGCCTGCAGCTCGTCCCACCATAAGGCTGCATGTCCCTTCAACTTTGTGACAGCATGCCTTACCTTCTTATCCTCTTCGATGTCTTCGTAGTCGAAGTAGGTGTGGAGTGCTCGGATCCAATCCAGCAGCTCCTCTACGTTTAGATTTCCCTCATAGACGGGAATATCCATCTTCGTCTTCGAGCTCATCCTCGAAATGGCTCTGATCAACCTCTCTGTCGAGGCATCTTCTGCGGCGACCTCTTCTTGGTCGTGTCCAGCTTCTTCTTCAACCTCTGGATCACTGAACTCTACTGCACCCGCTCCACGCCTCTGGGTGGCCTCCATATCTTCGAGTCTCGCCCTGAGATCTCGTATTTGACGCTCCATCTCTGGATTCCCTGCCTGTCTTCCTCTTCTTCGGGCGTCCCTGTCCTCACGATCAGGTGACTGCCTTTCTCTCCTGGGCGGCATTATACCTCTTCTATCTCTGCTTCAAAAAGCAAAAGGTATTCCCGCTCTGATACCACTCTGGTGCAACCCGCCCCTCACCGAGCAAGTCGCTCCACCAGGACCTTCTAATTCTCATGCCCGAAGAATCAATACTCTTCAACTCCTCTCGGGAGTTCTCCTACCCACAGCTTTCCTTCTCGGCGGTCTCCCTTTCGGAACTTGGGAAATCGCACTTCGGGAGTTCGCGAATCACGCGAACACAGTTCACATGCAAAACAAAACCTCGACCCCCGATGGTCAACGGGTCAACTTTCCCACTATCGGGATTTTCCCTATCGGGAAATCGGGAATGGCAGTGTTATGTTTCACTACCCCTTCAAATCCCCGAACCCCGAACTCCGAATTGACGCCACCTGTCTTCCACTATATCCTGTGGACCCACCATGCCGCGTCCTCTTCGGGATTTCACGGATCGCGAATCCACTATGCAAAGTTTCTTCGTGGTCGAGAACCCCGAAGCACCGAACGCCAAAACCCCGAAGTCCGATGACACCTGTCCCTCACTTGCTCGGGAGGTCCCACTTTGCTACGTCACTCCTTCACTCGTGTGGTCGGGGATCGCGGGATCGCGATTTCACCGGTCACAATTCACTTGCATCACAAAACCCCGAACCCCGATTCTCCGATGCCATGTGTCGACATCCCATGGACAAGCCCACGTCTTGACACCTGTCTCCCTCTCATTCAATCAGGATTTCGCGATTCGGGAGTTCACGCCTCCTGATGCACAAGGTCACAGGCTCTGCAAAACCCCGAATCCCGACTCCTCCAGATCTTCCGCCACGTGTCTCCCTGGAGATCGATGATTCCAGCTGACTCGGGAAATCGCCGGTCGCGACTTCAAAGAGTATAAAGCTCTTACTCATAAGAAACGCCGAACGCCGAATCTCGATCCTCGGGGATCCTGCGCCACGTGTCCCTTCTCCGATCAACGGCTCAGATCGATTCGAGTAATCGCAACTCGCGATCTCACGAGGAGTAAACCTCTCCCCTTATAAATCCCCGAATGCCGAGACCCCGAAGCCCGATGGAATTTGACTCTTCTCCACCTGTGTATATGCTTATCTCCTGCGCGACTCCTCCACGATCGGACGGTCCTCGGGATTTCGCGAAACTTCACTGGAGTTTCACGCCGTCGATTCTCTTCCTCTTGATAATCCTCCGCTACACCACCTTCGTCCTGTGCAACTGAGGTAAAAGGACTATCCCTCCTGAGCTTCTATCTCTATCTGACTCCTTCATAGATTTCTCGAACGCGCTCCCTGCGCTCGGTCTTCAACCACTTCCAACAGTGATGAAGTCTTCCGGGTCCTGTGCACTCACGCCCGCAACAGTCTCGACCCTTTCCTTCTCCGACTTGCTACTGAGACTCCCATCCAACCTGCACTCACCTGCACGGTTCGAATAATCCAACTCACTCTGGGAAACAGAGGACAAAAGTTCAACTGCTCAGCCTCCTCGACGCACTTTATGCAGAGGAATTCGACTGCACTCTATGCAGGAATCTCCTGGCTCAAACAGAATAACAATCGAAACTCATTCTCTCAGGTTTTTGACCTGATATGCTATCACATAAGAAACATATAGAAGATAAGCATAAAAAGAAGCAAGTATGCAAAAGCATAATATCAACAACACAAAGAGACTGAACACCTCCATGGAATTTAATAAAAGCTTTCCTATTAATTCAATGTCTGTACATGGAGTTTCTTCACAAGCTCTCTGCTCTGCTCTCTTTCTCTTCCAATGCTAATGCTAGATAATAATACAAAGGAGGGTGCCTATATTCCGTTTTCCCTCTCAAGCCAAACTGTCTAATCTAGACTTAATTTATTTATCTACTTGCATTAAATTTAAGTAAATGCCTCAGCTACCTAAGGACGAGAGCTTATCTGCTCAAGGTCTGTTACATGTACAAATGCGCTTCATCACATCAACGTTTAATGTTTGGCGCAGCCATATTTCAATTTTTCAAAATTTGAATGCTGGCGATGTCCAGCTGGTCTCTCCTTGCTCCACGCGCTGGCTCGCTTGATAGGTGAGTGATGCTCCTGCATCATTACGACACACTCTGAGCCGTATCAGTAGTCTTGGGCTGTTTAAAGGCACAGTTCCACTACTGCGACTCTACTGTTGGATTATTTCCTTCTGTGACATTACTGTGCCTACCCCTTGGTGTATGTTTCTGCTTACAGCTGCTAGTTGCCCGCCTCATGTCCAGGGGCGTTTGTTTCTTGTTGTCACTATGATATGTCAGGTCGTCTTGAGTGCATTCATCTTACTTGCATCCTGTTGGTTCGAGTGTTGATGTAGAGTCGAGGGGTAGTTTCTTCTACACGCGCGCACACACTTTAACAAACAAAAAAAAATTTGCACTGGTTGACAGAGTAGTTGTCCTGAACTAGGAGGGTTGTTACATGAAGATATTAGAGAAAGAATTGGAGTAGACTATGGTCATCTTCAAAAGTAAATGTAACATCAAGAAGAGGCAAATCATGCTAAAAAAAAGCATGAAAACTTAAAGAGAAAATTGTTTGTCCAACAACTCCTTTTCCAATCATTACAAAGTTTACTATTATGAGGGGGGCATATAAGAGAGAAAAAGGGGTTGATAACAAGACTTTGGAGGCTAACTTTTCCTTTGGAGGAACAAAAGAAAGTGCTGACACCTTGACATCAAAAGAGATGGCACCTTGAAGGTAGTTGGTGTTAGCTCCCAAGGCTACTCTTGACTCACTGAACCTGGGAGAGTTAACACTCTCAAGAAAGCCGCAAATCCCTTCGATGGGTCCTTTAAATTTATAGTGATTTTTTATTGGGTGAGTTAACATTGTCACATAGATCCATCCAATGGAAATGATACCCCAATGGATGAACTCTATAATCTATAATTGCGTATTTGTGGAACATTAACCTTAGTACGAGAAGAACTAAAACATTGACAATGCTACTTCTTTAACTGTTATCTAATAAAACCAGTTATAAAATAGAGCATTTTTCTAATTTTACCAATATGATGCATAATTCTTTGCTATGAGGAAACACACTCAGATGAAGGAACAAGTAAATAAATACCTATCAAAATGAACAAAAACTCTAGTAAGTGTTCACCGCCAAAGCCTTGTGCTTCTCTGCATTGGGCACTAATCGATTATGTAAGTGCAATATTTCAAATTTCAAGTCGAATCATGTTGAAAATTGACCCACTCAAGAACCTTTGTAGTTCTCACAAACCAAAAAAACCTCGGGCGATTTGAACCGAATGCATATATGGGTAGATTACATAAACTTTATACCATGTGGGAGGGCCAAAATGCTCTTATAAATCCCCTTGTTCTTTGTAAATCGGGAAAAGGGAATATTGTAGCTACTGAGTCCCCATACCACAAAATTAGGTCGAATTAAACCATAAACCCCAATTTTACCAAACAATAGAGAAAAGATGATACCAGAAATTCCCATACGTCTAGAAATTTATCTAATGGAAGCTTGTCCTTCCAAGTTTCAGGGGAGAAATATAATTTTTTTCCTCTATCTCTCCTAAAAACATGGGCTAACCATGTACACGTTTTTTTCCCTAAACTGAATTATGGGCTAATGATATAAGTTTAAAAAAATTACTCTAATACACAAAATTCACCCAATGAAAGATTCGAGGCCCTTTAATTTCGCCCATGAGCGAAATTTCACCCCTAAAATCATCTATGTTGGGTACATGGTTGATATAATTAGTTGATGAGTTGGCACCTACATGAGGTGTATAGTTGATGATGTTGGTACATCTTGATGAGTCATAGTTGATGAGTAGTTGATGCATGATTGGTACATACTTGCTACATGGTTGGAGGCACATGTTAGGAGTATTGTGGACACATGGTTTATGGATTATGTAGGATAATTGTCTTGGTATATTATTAGAAGCACATATTTATCTTGGTGATGATTATGAGTTGTTGTGATATGCTTCGTTGATGCACATCTTGGTGATATTGTGCATATGGTTGAGAGCTTTCTTGGTGATTGATCTTGGTAAGTAGATCTGATTTGGTTGATAAAATTGATTATACATGCTGTTGTGATAGATTTTTTAGACATGTTGTTGTGACATGTTATTTGTACAGGTTTGGTGCATGGTTGATGCACTTGTTTATGGTACATGTTGAGGTACATGTTGATGCATGGTAAATGTTGGCATGGTTTATTGGTACAAGTTGTTTTCATGTTATTGGTACAGGTTGATTACAGGTTTTATGGTACAAGTTGTTATAGGTTGTTTGGCACAGGTTGATTGGTACAAGTTTACAATAGTATATCTAACAGTGATAGTGTGACAATGGTTCCATCATTCTACTTATATATTAGTGCGGTTGGATGGGGAAATAATATGTTGTTGTATCCACCTTCCGGTTGTAGTTGAAGAACATAGTGGGTTGCAGCCTCCTTCTAGTTGTAGCCAGAGAATTAGGGAGTTGGATCTTCCCACAAGTTGTAGCCTGAGAAACTATGGGGTTGGAGCGTCCTTCTAGTTGTACATGGAGAATTGGAAGTTGGTGTTTCCGTGAATGTAATTATTGACATATAAGAAAATGATTCTATGGTTTTATCCTTAATTGGGTTTCCACATAAATATTCGTGTACTGTGCATTGTGTGGATGTGTTTTTCATTGTTTATTATGAATTGATGAATGTTAATGCTTATGATACATTAACATATTGATCATGAACAAATGAACATGGTTGAATAAGTAAAAGAATAAACATAGTTACCAACTTAACAAGAACTCTCCAGAGTTCTAGTTTTTTTGGGGGTCCATATTTTTACCTCATTTTTAAAAATGGTGTTATCGGTATAACCCCCTCTCCGTTTTAAGGTGATTTTTGATATTTTAATTTTTTCAATCCACAATGTTTCCACATTTTTTTTTAAAATGCTCATTTTTCATCTATTTTCAATTTTTTCTAAATATATATATTTTTTCTTTTTATTCAACTATGTTTTTACTATTTTTTTCATGCTTCTTTCAATCTTAAAAATGTTTTTTACCATTTACTATTTCGAAGTTACGATTTTTCATAGAATTTTGTCTCCTTAATTAATTTATTATTCCATACTTTTTAAATGTAGTGAAAAATATCATTTTTAGCACATTGTTTACCTTTACTTCAATAAATCGAAAAAAAAAAGTAGTTAAATAACACTACTTTTGAATATTTATCAAAAAAATACAAATTTTATAGCCATATATCATAAAAAACCTATACATTTTGGTTCAAATTCCTTAAAATAACATGTCAAATAAAGCATTTTTATGGACATAATTGAACAAAAAAAGTCTAAATTTTATTAAAAAAGATCATTTTCATTCATATTTTTATACATTTGAAGTAAACAAATGACAAAATTTAATCAAATCTTCCAATGTATAGTGATTCACATACAAATAAAACACAAAAATAAACAATAAAAAGATTCATCACAAAACAAAAAGAGATACATCTTTATTCTTATTTTCAAATATGAATGTCAAAACATTACAGTTATAACTCATCAAAAAATTGTGAAATTGAGCATCGTCTTCAAAGCCATATTTAAACTAATAAACAATATCATATATCCCAAATTCATAATTCTCAGCAGACACATCATCTTCTTCTTCGACGTCATTTTGTGCTTCCACTGTGTCATTTTTTTCTTCCATTGGTTCTTTGATATTTGCAAGTTCTCCAAACTAATCCTTTCCAATCATTCCTCCTAATGATACTTGAGGTTGCTTTGACAATTTTTCCACCCTTTATTCACTAAAATATCATTTCCTCAAGCCAAGTTCTTAGATTTCATCTGGAAGAGCTGGAATAGCATTAATTCTTTGTTGAATAAAAATGCACCGCATTGGGTCACTTTCAATGGCTATGTAATTCCTTCCTTTATGTAGGCAATACGCTAATGTTGTACCTAATCAACAAATACAAAATAAATAATGAAGTTAGATACTGTAAAAAGATAAATTGAAAATAATCTAAGATTGAAGTATGATTTCATAAATATTAGATCATAATTCTTACCTGAATGCGAGAACAAATCCAAAACCTAATCGCCTTCATTGGAAAATTTATCTATAAGATAATTAATTAATGCTTGTGGTTTTTGATAAATGTTAACCATCTCTCCTTTAAAATATTTTTCCTCATATGTTAGATTTCTAACCACAACATTGTATACCAATATACCACTAGAAGTCTCTCCATCATTTTCATTGACAATAATAGAATTATAAGAATCAACTTTTGTCCAGGATGCAAGATGTATACTCTCAAAATCATGTTTAAATGATTCTTTCTTGGAGATCTGAATATTTGGCTTGTGCCCGTAACATAAATAAGTGAAAATTCAATTAACTTGTGAATTAATAAAATTGTTTTATAATATTAATTGCTAAACATACCCTTTCAATATCTTACCAAATAAACTCCCTCCTTGTCTTTTCTTTCCCCTTGAAACTTGATTGTACTAATCCAGGTTGTGTGTCTGAATGAAATACTAGAAATATCCAAATGGCGATGTTGTAACTAATATAAATCCCATAACCACTTTATTGAAATGTAGAGACCAAAATTAACAAGCCTAGTAAAATCCTTACAACTACGCATAACATTTCTAACATAGAATTTCTGACTGTGTAAATAATTCATTAGCTTCAAATAAGCATATAAAATTTCAGCAGAATTTAACATTTAACTACAGCATAAAAATAACTTAGCAATTTCATAAACAAATTACCTGCTTCTGATGCTAATTGTTGTCGATATTATTGTCCCTTCCCTACTGCCTTGTTGTTTCCTAGCTACTGCCTGATGCACTGACCAACTCTGCCCAAACCGACTAACCTCCTAGCCATCTAGGAGCAGCCTGTCTGGCTCCCTAGCTCTAGGAAAC
>ML850907.1:8287-20072 GCA_009831015.1 Picea engelmannii
CATGTAGATTCATATCATATTTTCCATCCTCTTCATCTTCAATACAGATATTTATCTTCTAGAAGTAATTCTAAGACACACAGATGTTAGGCCTATGGTTAAAAACTCAAAATGAAGGAAACATTGTACAGCAAAGTAATTAAATGCTCCATCAGACATCTAGACAATGCAATGCAGCTTTGATTTGTTGCACCGCATTGCATACGATGTGATTGACAGTTGTTGCGTGGTCCATGTGTGGGGATGGTGAATTTCCAATACTTATTTCGAATACCACCGTCAATAATGAGCCTCCTCCTGTGTTGCCAGGGCTACCCATACTACTGCTGTTGCTAGAAGATGCCTGTAATCTCCTGTTATCTGGACCATCGGGCAGAATAGAGATGCCAGACGGAAGGACAGGTATGATAGAAGGGTCCCCCCCATTATTCATTGCAGCCTTCATTGCATTTATGTCAACTGGTGCATAGACTATCAGGGACCCCGAAGAATCTGTGCAACTCTCCTGGATAATGAACAAATTATTCTGCATAGCAGTGAAAGCCTGTCAATTGCGACGGATTCACCTGTTAGTTGCTGTTCTAATTTCTAGTTGCAGAGCTGCCATTCATCAATCGAAAGGAAATAATAGAGATGGAACCAAAAGGCACAAACTCACTCTCAAAAGGGTAATACAGTTTCCAGGATGGGACCCGTTTGCAATATTTACAACCTCCTCCGTCGAATTCCCACCTGAAACTGCATCCCACTGCATCCACAATTTTAAGAACAAATCATTTCAGGTGGAAAATTAGCATTTGCCAATAAGATGATGGAATGCATGCTGGAGCTGGCTGATGATGTGTTTACATAGCAAATCAGTTTTTTTATCATTGTTAGATTTTTCTTTATCTCATTGTCAGATGGAAAAATGGCATAGCCATGGCCCAATTGAGATGATCGCTGCAAATGGTTCTTTTATTTTTGATTGAAAACGGGTTTTCTATCTTTTATTTTGTTATTTCGTTTGGTTGGAAATTTATATTCAGTATCCCACACTCATGAAATCTGGGTTGGAAATCTTTCCAGGACAGCTACACTATATTAGTAAGTAGTAATTTTCCGGAGTGATCAGATCCAGGAAACAAGTTCTCAGACACTGTTCAGAAAATTTTTAAGGTAATTGCACTAAAATAAAATAAAATAAAAATTGAATTTATGAAACTGCACTAAAATAATGTTTTTCTGAAACTTCGAAAAATAATCCCTTGGCAAAGGTTTCAAAAGTAAACTGGGTTGAAAGGAAGAAAATGGTTCATTACCTGGGGTCTATTTCGTTTATCTCTAAAATAATCAAACACCCGCTGAGGAGAAACCGGCAGCCAGAGAGAAATGGCAGCGCTGAGAACACTTCCTGTGGTACCTGTGTTTTTCCTCGTAGTAAGGCGGACACCATCATCGTTTGATCCGGATGCAGCGCTCCACCTGTGAGGTGTTGACGCGCTAATGTTGGCGCAGAAGCTGCTCGTCATACGCTGCGCCAGCTTCATCAAGAACCTCCGCTCATCTGGGGAAGAAACTGCAGCCAAACAAGACGGATTTATCAGGCACGTACTACTTATTACTTCCAGTCTTAAAATCTTAAACCAGACATTTCGCAGTTGATTAATATATGAGAATCGAATACCTCCGAGTTCTCTTGCAGCAATGTTAGTGGCCATGAGACTTGCGAGTCTTTCGCAATTTCTCTGCAGAGTTGCCAACCAGCGCTGCGCACCGAAAGCCATTCCACTGTCGACTAGTTGTCGATACATGCGCTGAACGCCTGCTCGATCTTCAGGTTCCACATGCTCTATCCAGGTGACCTGAATGATAAAAATATGTAAGGAAGAAACAGCATGGATTTGGAGATAAAAATAGGAAGACACCTCATCATGTTCACCTTAGAATAACCATTGGGCATATCTTGAATGACAAGGCCTGAAGGAAGCTTGCGGCAGCGCGATAGAGATGCTTGGGGATTCTGCATTATGCTATCTACAGAAACATCTACAATTGCCCATATTCCTTCGGGAGATTGATGGCAATAACGAAGGAAATAAATCTCACGCGGCAAGACTAAGTGGGATAGAACATGCAGTTCGGCATACATCTGTGAACACAAAAGGATAAATTTATTCTGAGAGCTGCATACAACGATTGCGGGGCAAACTAGAACCAAGCATTTAGCAGTACTTCATACCAGCTGCAACGAGCCATGTCTGTTCCCAGGTTGTCCAGGGATTAGAACTTCCACTGTTTTCGCTTTCGCCACGATCGTCGGAAACATTTCAATCCATTTATTCTGAAAGAAAACCATTCATTAAAGCAAATCAGTTACAGAAGGGATTCGATTTTGGAATGATATCATATTTGGAATGATATCATAGACTATTTGAGAAGTTTATTTATTTACCGTGTCCATGAAGATATCGGCCAATGAATGTCCATTGAGTATTACCAAGCCGGACTCCCTCGTTACCTCCTTTCTGACATTGTAGGCCTTAGACTCCATGGCTCTGGGAAATATCTTTGAGTAACATTCCAAACTGAGAACATCTTTATTGTCATTGACATTTCTGATCCACAGCGGTTCGTTTGTATGTGCCAAGTGCGTAACCTCATCCACAGCATTAATTGCTAGCTCTCTAATTAGATTCTTCTCTAAAGAGGAGCCTGTGGGCATGGCAAAATCAGTTAAAGATTGGCCGGAAGAGATAATATCAGATGAAGGCCCAACATTTTGTACTCCATAACCTACAACGCCCAGGTCCAAAGAGGGCATTGAAATTGGATGTAAAGGAGATGTTGTTTGGATAGGTCTCCCAATGTACTTTGCAGCAATACCAGACAAACGATCAAGCTGCAGGATGATGTCAAATGTACTGAGAATTTCCGAAACTTGTTAAAACCCCACAAAAAAATGCAAGCATTTTCTTTCAATTTGATTAAAAGAGATTATGATTTTTAATACCTCTTCTTTCAAGCGAGCATTTTCCAGACGTAGGCGTTGTTGTTCTTCAAATGAAGTTTCTCCAGGAGGTGGTCCTCCACAATTTGAGCAAAGTACATATTTGAGGGCCTCTCGAATGGCCAGGTTCTCGCCTCTTATTCTCTCGTTCTCTGCACGGAGTGTATTGTTGTCTGCACGTTCGCCCTGAGCCTGTAGAGTAGCAAAAGCTAAATAACCGGGCAAAAATCTAAGATACATAATATTCTGAAATCGGTTAGTATATAAGGGATGAAGACGGGCATCGCTCACCTTCATTTGGGTTCGGCGATTCTGAAACCAAAACTTAACCTGTCTGGGTTCCAGACCCAGATCTCTGCTGAGCTGAAGCCTTTGTTTCTCATCAGGATGCGGGTGCTTCTTGAACAACCTTCATGACAAAATAACTTCAGATCCTAGTACCAATATTCTATTAAACATGCAATCTCCTATACAGTCAATAGTAATAAAGAATTCTGAAGTAATAACAGTGTGGACTTACGCTTCCAATTCCTGAATTTGGTGTGCAGTGTGTCTGTGATAACGCTTCCTCGCTGGATTTTGCTGATCAGCAGCATCTTGATCTGATCCTGATCCTTCCATGTTCACCCCTACAACTCTTGCTCTCTCAATTCTCTCGTCTGTTCTTCCATTCGACACTCAGTAGCTCTTAGCAACCATACCCAGTTCGTCTTCACACTTGAAAACTCCTCCTGTCATCAAAAGCCCTAGATTCATCTATAGACCCCAAGCAACGTAGTGATGAATACTTCCGCTACTCGTTCGTTGCCCGGGATTATTCTATCCGATGCAGGAGACGGGCCATTCAGGTATTTCACCACAGCTACGGCAGGAGGGCTTGGCTCCCTCTTTCTGCCCAAAAGCTCTACACCCACACAAAAAAAGGGGGGTTATTAATATTCAATAATATCTCTTGGGCGAGAGCTACGCTACGACATATAGTCTCCGTGTCCACTAAAACCAAGCAAAGCTTCTGACAATTGAAATAAAACACGGCTTCTCTGCGGCTCGTTCTCCTAGCAACGTGGCTAAAGAATGGCGGATTATTTAGCTAGCAGGGCAAGGCAATGTTAGATTGTGGACGAAGCTTATAATGAATGGGGACTGGCAAGTAACAAGTGGCAATGAAGATGAATATGGAAGAGACCGACATAAAGAAAGACGAGTAGAATTGAGTTTAAAATGGCGAATGAATGCGTTGAGTCGGACATTAAAGTTTCGAGACAACAACCCAAACCAGCTCAGCTGCTGGTAACGAGTTTATCGAAAATCTCCATCATCATCGACTGAGTCAATTTTGTTTACCCCCTACGAGGCGGGGAAAGCGGAATTGCTGCAGTCGAGGCCAAGGCCGAGGCGTAGGTAACGCTAACGCTATCTGAAGGTGGAGGAGCATAAGAAATCGTCATCATCGCTATCGCGCCCATTCTCCAACCGCAGCAAACGCCGCACTTAATGAATTCATTTCAGAAAACCAACCGATGCCGGCTCCCTCAAACCCTCATCTGAACAAACCCTCATTTTCTAAAACCCGGAAAAACAAAATCGGATTCTTGAAAACCCTAGAATTTGGGACTCCTCAGAGAATTCTGGGCTTCGGACCGCGTAAAAGCGACAAGGATTTCGTATTTACTGCACTGATGATGCCGTTGAGCAAAACGGAAATTGACCGACTAACCCCATTTAATGCCACCCTTAAAGTGAAGGGAACGGTCATTCATAAAATATTTATTATTACCCTTGAGCTTGCAACACGTGGGTTGCAAGAAGTGCAAGGGCATTGCGTTCCAGTCTTAAAAAGTATGTCCTTGGCGAGGGGAGTGATGGATTTAACCATGGATTTTGAGGGTCAAAGTGGAACTACAATCTGAAAGTCCGTCCTTTACTAAGGGAAGTGATGGATTTAACAATGGAATTTTAGGGTCAAAGTGGAGATAGAGAAGTTGCTTGCCGTGTGAATTGGGATGATCGGATCTCCAAAGTGGACTTTTATGAGGCTGGGTCTCTTTTGGATGAGTAGATTTCCCGGCCGGGTGATTAGATAGTGACGTGGCCAACTGAATTGGTACACCCTTTTTTGTTAGTATTTTTGTGGGTTATATTTTGTGAAATTATCCAAAATTTGTAAGTAGTTTACCTTAAATATTTATGTAACTATATGTTGCTTTGGTTTATATCTGACTAAGATGATTACTCTTTGTAATAATTAAATAATAATATGATAAAAAATATATATATTTTATCTCCTGATTTAAATGTTGTAAGTGATTTGTCTTAAATATTTATGTGAATAGGTGTTATCCTAGTTTATTTTTAACCAAAAAAAATTTGCACTTTTAATTAACTAAGCAATGATATGGCAAAATTGATTAGTATATATTTGGTGTAGTGGTCCATACTTGAGAAGATTGTTGGTTAGTAATTCCACTCTTTTTATTTATTTTTATGTATTTCTTCGATTTATTGGTTTACTTATCAAGGTTGACACTTAATTAGGGTTAATGGATCCTGCTTATCATTCATGAAATATGGGGAAGTATTAACTTACTCTCCCTTAAGTATGGGTATTAATAAATGCTTACCATCCATGAAATATGGGGAAGTATTAACTTACTATTTTTATGTATTTCGTCGGTTCATTGGTTCACTTATCAAGGTTGACACTTAATTAGGGTTAACGGATCGTGCTTACCATCCATGGAATATGGGGAAGTATTAACTTACTCTCCCTCAAGTATGGGTATTAATAAATGCTTACCATCCATGGAATATGGGGAAGTATTAACTTACTCTCGCTCAAGTATGGGTATTAATAAAAAAGCAAATTAATGGATAAAAATAATAAAAAAAAAAAATGAGTTTATACTTACGTGATAAAAATTATATTTGACTCTAAAATGTTGACCTTTTAAGTAACTAAGCAATTTTATTTTATTTTTTTTCCCTCTACTCGGTAATCAAGGTTGACACGTAATTAAGATTGATGGTTTACCTTGCTTACCATCCATGAAACATGGTAAAGTATTAACTTACTCTGGCTGAAGTATGGGTATTAATAAAAAAGTAAGAAGTATGGGTATTGTAGTTAAATATTCAGTCCATATTTTAGAAGGTTGTTGGTTACTGATTCCACACTTTTTATTTCATTTTATGCATTTCCTCTATTCATGGGTTCATGGGTTCAGTGATCAAGGTTGACACTTAATTAGGGTTAACTGAACCTACTTACCATCCATAGAATATGGGGAAGTATTAACTTACTCTCGCTTAAAGTATGGGTATTAATAAAAAAGAAGTATGGGCATTAATAAAAAAAATGTAAGTTAATGGATAAAAATAATAAAAAAAATTAAATGAGTTCATTTGTAAATAGTGAAAGGTGCCTATTTGTTAATATGAATACAGAAAATGGGAATATAGAAAAAACCCTTTTAAAATGAATCCATGGATGATAAAAGGGGTAAACTTTTAATCCCAAGGGAATTGACCAACAATTATATAAATAATAATAAAGTTTTTTTTAAAATAAATGATGATGATGATTAAAGTGACACAGAATTGGTAAATATTAATAAAATTGATAGAGGATAAACTTTACCAATTATATATTTGTATTAATGAATTTGTTAAAGAACATTAAACTTTATGAGAGATATTTTCTTTTATTTTCCAATTAAGGTTAATTTTCTTTTATCCTTTAATTTTTTATTGCACCACAATTTCTCCTCAAATTTAAATGTAATAATATTTTTAGTTATTCTACAAAATGATGTAAATGTTTTTAGGAATTTGAAGTAATTTGGGGAATTATCTTATCTTTTAAGTTGTTTAACTTATTTCTAATGATATAATATTTATGATGTTTTTATAGATGAATTTTAGAGAATTGAAAAAATCTATTTTTTCAATTAAAAATTATAATACATTTTATAAATCTTAATAATATTGCAAAAAAAAATTATAATCATGTTAATAAAATAATTATAATCATGTTCATTCAAATTTGATTGATGGTGTATAATTTAATAAGAAAATGTAATAACTTGTAATAATCATGTTCAAATTTTATAGAAGATATATAATTTAATTGAGAAAATGTAATATTATAATTATAATCATGTTCATTCAATTTTTTTTAATAGATGGTGTATAATTTAATAAGAAAAATGTAATAACTTGTAATAATCATGTTCAAATTTTATAGAAGATATATAATTTAATTGAGAAAATGTAATAATTTGTAATAGAGAAATAATTAATGAAACGTGGTATTAATGATGAGTACAAAAATATATTTAAATATTACATCAAAAAAATTAACTAATAATAAATTTAAAATAAATAGTTGCACTATACTTAATTATAGGTAGTAATAAGTATAAATAAATATTTGCATTGTAGTTAATGAAAAGTGTTTTATAAATGGGTAGAGAATGACTTGAGTGAGCTTAATAATTAAGAACATGTACTTTCTTGTAGATTACAAGTTCAAATCCAAAGGGGGTAGGGTATGTACACCTCATGATCAATCTTTGGTATCATAAAGAAATTGTTAGAAAATCTATTATGGATACTTATAATGAATCTCTAATATCCAACAAGATAAATAGATACAAAACCCTAATTAAAAGAAAAAAAAAAATGTTATATAAATAGAAAGCAAGAAAAGTGTTTACATCTCTCTAATGATTCCTTTGAGACACTAGAATTCCTACCTTAAAATTTACTAACCCCTTAATGTTGTGAACAACATTCAAACCCTTTCTATAGAGGAAGAAATTTTCTCTTTAGAAGACATTGAATTTGGGGTTAAGTAGCTCACAAAAGGAAAAGTTAAGGACATTAAAGGCTACCAAGAAGAAATTCTAAAAATTGGAGGGCCTACATTAATGCCTTACATTCACAAGCTCTTCAAAAGCCAAGTAGGGTTTCCCTAAACCCTGAATTTAAACCCTCATTATTCCTTTCTTTAAAAGTAGGGATAAAAGAAATCCCTCTAAGTATAGGACCATTATGATTAACCTTCTTTTATCCAAGTTGTATGGAATTATTCTGAAAAAGAAGATCAATGTATGGCTAGAAAGCCACGAAAAAAGAACTAAAGGCCAAGATGGATTTAAGAGTTATCATTCAATAATGGACCACCTTGTTACACTTAGGATCATTGCACAAGAGTGTCACAATAATAAAATTGATCTCCTTTGTTGCTTAGTTGACTTTAGAAAATAATTTGACACAGTGACTAAAACTAACCTCTCGAATAGATTAGAAGAGCTAAAAGTTCCTTTTGAGTTGAGAGTTGTTGCAATAAAGCTATACGATAATGTTATTCCAAGTTTGCGAACATTGATGGCTAGTCGAAAGAAATTAATTGTAATATAGGAGTTAAGAAAGGTTGTCCCCTATCCCCTATCCCCTACCCTTTTTGGCATATGCATCGACAATTTTGAGGGTTGCTTGGAAGAAACACGTGTTGACATGTCTCTAGGTGGAATAATCATCATTCTTCTTATTTATGATGACGATATTGTTCTTATGGAAATGAGTCCTTATGATCTCAACAAGCAACTAAATATTCTCAAGGATCTTTGCTCTAGTATGGGTATGCTTGTTAACACTAACAAAACAAAGTTTATGATAATAAAATCCAAAAAGATCACTTACACTAATTTCATGTATGATAATAACATCTTGGAGGAAGTGACTTCATTATTTCATGTATGATAATAACATCTTGGAGGAAGTGACTTCATTCAAATATCTCGAAATCAATCTCCATCACAAGCTCAATTTGAATTATAGAATTGAGAAAATGATAAGTGGAGGGTAGAAAGCTTATTATGTACTTGAAAAAAGTTGTAAATTAGTGGACCTTTGGCTTTGGGTTAATAATAAACTCATGTTTGAGGCTCTTGTCACTCTTGTTATCTTATATGGGTGTGAATTTTGGGGCTACAATATTTCTAAACAATCATGGAGAAAGATAGAGTCAATCCAAAAGCATTTTATAACTTATAATCTTAAAATTAAAGGCAATACACCATATCATATCATTGTCATAGAAGCAAGTCTTTACCCCATTGAGAGCATGGCTATGAATAGGTACTTAATGTACAAGAACATGATAAATAACATGGAATACAAGAGGCTTACTAAGATTGCTTCAAAATCTAGTCAAAACCACATATGGCTCAAGTAGGTCTTGGCTAAATCATTGGGGTATCGAGGAAGAGGTCTCTCTACATAATAACGATATCATTAAAAATATTAAAATAAGAACTAACTCTCACTAGCTCCATAGTGAAACAATGTGTTGGACAATTCTTAATACGTAGTGGGTGGAAAGAATTTGCCCTCCTTGTAACACTAAGATGGTTGAAAATGAAAAACACTTTCTCTTATAATATTATGCGTACACCCACATTATATCTTAATTTCAAACATTATATCTTTTCAAACATATAAATAAAATTTTAAAACAAATCAAGTTATTCTTTAACTTTTTTTAAAATCTAATAAATTAATATTAATCTTAATAACATCAATTTAACCATAATCATTATATAAATGTGTACATGTGTATGTTAATGTTAGTAATAAAAAGTAAACTTTATATGTTATTTTTATTATTTGAGATTTGAAAAATTATAAAGAAATAAATTTTATTTTATAAAATAACTTTCTTTAAAAATAATTCATTTTCAATTTGTAATTTCATTCTCCATTTTATTATATTTATAAAAAAAATTAATCCATATGACTAGACATGAAAGTTTGTTACGATTCTAGAAGTGTGGATGTGAATATGCGAGAGTGATGAATAAATGTCATGGTCGAATTTTATTCGAAGTGTGTGAGTGTTCATATGAGAGTCAATGTTTAGTTTCTATCATGGTAAAGGCAAAGTTGGCAAGATAATATTGGAGGTAATAATATCCATTTAGCACATGTATAAAAATATATTTACCTATAGTGAGGTAGGAAATCAATTGCAAATGTTTGTATTGATAATCATTGGTCGTAAATGTTCATGTTCTTAGTAATGATATATATAAGCCCTCACTTGGGACAAGGTAAAAATTCAAAGTTTTTATAATGACAAATTTTATCACATTAATTATTGATTGGAAGGGGAAATAATAATAATAAAAATGTTTATAACAAAAGTCTTAGTAGATTTTTATATTTCAATGTTTGAGCATTATATTATTTTTATCACAGTGATAGATTAAGAAGCAAATATAATCATCAAGTTTATTGGTGAATTGATTATGTTAGCACTGAGAGTCACCTTCAGATTGCAAGAGGATAAGCCCAGTACCCATCAAAATGTTTGTGGAGGTAGGTTTATGAAGGGAGGTCAAATGGGCAAAACTCAGTACAAGAATGTTTTAACACAAAAAGTGGACAAGCAATGCATAGGGAAATGAGGTCCTCATTAACTTCAGTCAGCGGTTTAAGGTTAAAGGTGAGCAAAGAGAAGACTTAGTGAGAAAGGTGAACAAGTTTGCCATGGGAATCCGGCTTTCAAACAACTTATTGAAGAAAAACTCAGGTATGAGAGCACTCTTGGACTTAAGTTTTAGACGCTGAAATATATCACAGTAACATAATAATCAAACCTCCATTATTATGCGACTACAAAAACTCATCCGGATCCTCCTTGCACGAGCATTTCAGCATAAGAAGAAACAATATAACAAAGAAACTGACTAAAACTGGTCACAACAATACTGTAATCAAACCTACATTAAAATACAACTACAACCCTCGTTTGGATCCTCCATGCATGAGTGTTTCAACACAAATTAAACAAGATGATGAAAGAAACTGACTTCTATTAATGCGAAAGTCTCAAGTCTCATACAAAACCAGAGAACATCTCTGCTAAAAATATTGCAAAATAGGGAGCTCTGCTCAACCAGTTGACAACCTTAACAAAATATTGAACTGATCTATTTATAATCGGATCAGTTCACAACTGCCAGGAGTGTGATCTGACCATCCCATTCAAGGCTTTACGTCTTTGCATCCTTCTGTAAGACTGTGTGTGTATCCTTCTGTCAAACGCGAGCTCAGCTCAGCATGGACCTATAGGAAAAATCGTCCATAGGGGTACCTCAGGCTGACAGTTATGTCTCCATGGCCAGACCCTCCATGCCTTCTATTTATGGAGTGAGTTGAGGTTTCAACCACCACTCCTTTTTCATTAACTGCTTTTTTTTTCTCGGGATCGCAATGAGGCCTAATGCCTAGGGGGCGACCACGTGTTTCTCTCGGATTCGTTGTTTTATAAGCACAGGAATGTGGGGCTATCGAAGGCGGTTTGGACCCACACCGCTTTTGAGCCCGCAATTCACCACCTTCCACCGCGTAGCACTTTTGCTATACCACGGTTTCGATTGTGGGACCGCTCAATGATTTTAATGCTTGAGCAAGTTGTGTCCCCGCAATGAAGCATGGTCGTTGATTTGTTTTCGATCTGTGATCTAGGTGACCTTGCTATTTTAGTGCCTCTACTAAAGTTCTATCTGTCTGCCATATTAGAACTCCCCTATCTGATTTAATGATAGCACAAATTTCTAAGAGATCAGGAGCTCTTGAACACGAAGCATGAATATCTCTCAAAGTGACTTTTTCCTGGAGTGACGTGGCAGTCTCTCGTCACTTCGACACTTTGGAGTTCGAGATATTTTGAATAAAAGTG
Source organism: Picea engelmannii (assembly GCA_009831015.1). Classification (NCBI taxonomy): domain Eukaryota; kingdom Viridiplantae; phylum Streptophyta; class Pinopsida; order Pinales; family Pinaceae; genus Picea; species Picea engelmannii. The sequence continues at coordinate 20,023 of ML850907.1, forward strand.
TATATAACTCCCAGAGTGCCAAACTTGTGAAGTGATTAGCATGTGCTTAT
>ML850907.1:22431-33056 GCA_009831015.1 Picea engelmannii
TTTGATCTTCCATTATCATGACATAATCATAATATCATCTTGATAACCGAAAATGTGGATAACACCTAACACCCATGAATGTTCCAGGCGGTGCCCACAACTTCTTCGAGTCAATCCTGACGCCTCGAGGCCATGCAAATCTTCTTATGTGACCAATATGGGTGCTTTCAGAAACTTGAGCTTCAGGCGCCAGCTCCTTCTTCATCACTCCTTCATGCTTGTGACCTCGGGCCATGACCTGTCACTTATCCCATATGACGCTTTGGGATTTCGCGCTTCGAGAGATTTTACATTACTTGACTATAGATTCCTCGATGCCTGAATGACGAAATCGCTCCTCTCAGATCGACGGTCGGATCTATTATGCATCTGACAACCGCAATTGCCTCCTTTAAAACCCGAGTCACCAATCATGCATTGGGTGCTTACCTTTCTTCTTGGGCCCACCTCCTATGTGACCTCGGTCTGTGACCATGGGCCCAAGTCCTGGGCACTTCGCGATGTTGTGTTTCAGGACTCGGGGTCATCTTTGCTTGACTATGATTTCGGGACTTTGCTCCGGCGCTAAACTTCGAGAAACTTTGGGATTCTGAGTGCCCGCAAGCCGCTAATCTAAACATTATATGGAATCCCCGCCGCTGAAAACTGAACTTGCCTGTTTGCTTGATTCGAGCTCAAAATGGACTGCTCTGAACATTGTGCTTTGACATTTCTTGTGTAGGCCACAAACTTAGACAACCTCTTTCCCTTGACAACTATATGTGATAACATTTGGCTACAAAAGGGATGGCATTCTCCCTGTGATCTTCCAAGAACAAGCAGTTCCAGTCGCCTTATGCATTGGGCTATGGAGTCTAGCTCAAAACCTTCGCTAAAGAAAACAGGGAAATATTTACACACTACTCTACTAAAGGTGAAAACAAACACATGGGCTATGGAATGAGCTTATTTATGTACAATCCTATACTAGCTGATCTTTACAAAGTTCTAGGTGAAAGAAAACTTCCACCATAGCCACCCAGACTATCCGGTGATAAATTTCTTATCTTTACTACAAGTGATCCTAAAAAAACTAGGGACGTATGACAACAGAATGAGAACATGGCTTGGAATGCTGCCCATACCCCCAAATGATGATAAGATGAATAATTCTGTAGGCTCCAATGATTTTTGAAAACACAACTCCATATATGACCCCACAGGGTTACAAAATTTACAATCAGGGGAGCTCAACTGGTAAGAAATTACCTCTTGTTCTTCATTGATGCTCACCCGCTGTTTGATGCTACCAGAGTGTACATGTGGGTGGAGAACTAATGCAGGCTAGTCAATGCCAGGTGATATTTTCTCGTTTATAGGCTCTGGACAAGAGATAAACTGCCCATTTAACTCCTCCTTTTCTCCTTCACGGCTCTCCCAAGGATCTGATTCATAATAATCATAAACATGAACCATGGAAAATCTCTGCTCTTCGTCATGTTCATTGGGATATTCATCAAAAGTTGGTTTCTCTTGGTCAGTGTTTGAAATCACCTCTTCATCATAAGCAGTGCTGCCCAAAACATCCATTTCAAGGACCAAAATATCCTCTGCATCTCCTTCATAAGAGCAACAAGCACAATCTGCCTCCAATTTTTCTATTTTTGCAGAAAGTGCTTGTACTAGTTTCACCAACTCATCTGAGGTATACCCCTCCTCCTCACAACTTTCATTTGAAACAGTCATACCTTGAACACATTCTTTATATTATTCAAAACAATTATGACAAATTAACTTAGAAGAATAAAACTTTTGACAGTGCTTATTGAAAGCTGCATGAAATTCTCCCAGGGAGGAGATGTTAGCAAGTGGTAAGGAGTGATACCATTCATGAGCATCTCCTGCTAATGAGAACATGAACATATTTAATAATACATCCTCATGATGTATCTCCCATTGATGCATGAGTTCATGAAACTCACGAATATGCTTTGCAGGGTTGTCCTCTTTACGCTCTCTAAATATGGGCAAAAAATCACCCCATTCATCCATAGTAGGAACAACATTAGGAAAACCAGGAACATAGCAGAAATTAAAAGGAGCAAACCTCTGAGCCAAGATTCTTTCCATTTCGAACCAGTGGAGTCGCCAATCGATTCTTTAATCATGGAGTCGCCAGGTGAATGATATGTAGTCTGAATGTGTCTGGTCTTTGTTCACCATCAAAGACCAGATTTGATCATTGTTAATCTCCCAGGGAACTTTCAAGCTGAGAAAGCAGCTGCTAAAATCCTTCTCGAGAAAAATTATCTGGGTCAACTTTGAGTGTGCTAGAGGCAGCCACAACTGAAATAGTGGAGTTGACACAGTGGAGTCGCCAGGTGCAAGAGAAATCTTCAATGGTTCTGATATCTGATGCACCTTCAGAATCAGAAGCTCTTTGTCATTCTATCCAAGGGAAATGTCTTCAATTTGTTCCCCGACAACAATGCCATAAATGTTAGCACTAGAAGTCACCTTCATATTGCGTTGAAGGTAATCCTAGTACCCATTAGTTTATATGTCACAATGAATACATTTAAAGGGGGTCGAATGGGTGCAGACTCAAGATAATATCGTTCTAACTCAGAAAACTGGACCAGCATGCACAAGCAAGTGAGGTCTTGATTAACTTCTGATAGTAAGTTGTAGTAAGGGTGAGTAGGAGGAAGAACTAGAGAGAAGAATGTAGAGGTTTGTTATGGACATCCGGTCTTCCGACAGCCTAAGGAGGAGCAACTCAGAAAACAAGATCCTCTTGGATTCAAAGTTTCATAAAAGGCCGAAGAACGTTACGATAGAAATGCAATCGAACCTACATTAAAATATGGACATAATAATCGATGTGAATCTTTCAATCATGGACACTCCAACATTAGAGGTAAACAAGATGGAAAATAAGTTGACTTAGATTAAACCAAAAGTCTCAAATATTGTTACATAACCAAAAATCCATAAGCTTCATCAAAAGTTTACAATTTAATAGCCTAACTCAACCATCCGACATAAAAAAAATCAAAACTACCTACTTATACTCATAACTGTACACAAACACCAAGGGCGTGCTTTGGCCACTGCATTCAAGGCTTGCCATCTGCATCTTATTCTGTCATATTGCACATGCATTCTTCTGTCAGACGAAAACTTAACTCAACATGGGCCTTCAGGAAAAATCGTCCATCGAGGGGGCTCTATTTGACAGCTCTATCTCTACAACCAAACCCTCCATGCTTTCCATTTATGGAGTGAGTTGAAGTTTCAACCACCACTCCCATTTCCATTAACTACCTTAAACGACATCGAGACGAGGCCTAATACCCATGAATGTTCCAGGCGGTGCCCACGACTTCTTCGAGTCAATCTCGGTGCCTCGAGGCCATGTAGATCTTCTTCTATGACCAATACGGGCATTTTCGAAAACTCGAGATTCAGGTGCCAACTCCTTCTTCATCACTTCTTCATGCTTGTGACCTTGGGCCACAACCTAGCACTTATCCCATATGACGCTTCAGGATTTAACGCTTCAAGAGATTTCACATTACTTGACTACAGATTCCCCGATTCCTGAATGATGAAATCGCTCCTCTCAGATTGACGGTCGGATCTGCTATGCATCCGACGACCGTGATTTCTTCTTGAAAACCCAAGTCACCAATCATGCTTTGGGCGTTTACCTTTCTTCTTGGGACCACCTCCTATGTGACCTCGGGCTGTGACCATGGGCCTAATTCCTGGGCGCTTCACGACTTTGCGTTTCGGGACTCAGGGTCATCTTTGCTCGACTTTGATTTCAGGCCTTTGCTCTGACACTAAACTTCGAGCAACTTTGGGATTCCGAGCACCCGTGAGCCGCTAATCTGAACATTATATGGAATCCCCGCCGTTGAAAACTGAACTTGCATGTTTGCTTGATTCGAGCTCAAAATGTATTGCTCTGAATGTTGCGCTTTGACGTTTCTTGTGCAGGCCACAGACTTAGACAACCTGTTTCCCTTGACAACTATATGTGATAACAAGCGTGATCTTTGATTTTTATACAAGTTATTTTACAATAAAATAACTAACTTGCAGTGTTAAAATACATAATTGGTCATGTTTTTCTATGATAAATAATAAAAATAACATACATAGCATGCATTTTCTGTCACGTCATTTTTGGTAAAGTATGACTGGTTGGTCATATATACTAAATCATTAATAACCAACTCAAATCCACTTTCCAGTTATAAACTATAAAATTGAATCCCTTGCCAATAAGTATGGACTAACAAATTACATAAGAGTAATAGAACCCACAATCAACAATATAATTTTCATTTCAACTTTGGATGTATGACACATACATTATCCCTCCTTTTACATTCAAAAGGTAAATTGTGATCGACGAACTGAAATCCACTTGTGAGTTATAAATTATAAAACTGAATCCCCTCCCAATAGGTAGGGAATAACAAATTAGATAATATAATTCTCAATCAACGATATAATTTTCATTTCTGCCATGGATGTAAAGATTTGTGACAGGAGGTGTTCATGAGTTTTAAAGACGTTCAATTCCTGAGATTGTAACTATAAATAGAACGTAGTTTGTTTGGAAGCTTTATTTTGGGATAAAGAAATCCAGTAAGGTAGAGTCAATTAGTATTGATTGCGAGGAATGCTTGTCAACTCCAGAAGTTGGTGTTTTTGTTTATGTTTGCATTGGTATTTTCTATTATAGAAGGTGTTTTTATTTCAAGAAATTTCGACCATAATTGATAATACTTTATATTATCGGTATTATATTTTATAAATTTTGATAACTCATGTTTTAACATGTAACAACTCTATTAAGTATAAACTAATTCTGAAGGTGGTCATTTAGGGAAAAAAATCTAAATCAACCAGGTAATTCAAACATATAAGGAACACAATATTAATATAAGTATGCATGTGCCTAAAGGAAACACTTTAATTGATGTTACCTTGCCCTATGAAATATGTTAATGCATGATGGACATGTGCCTTGCCATACCTATAGAAGCATTGAGGGGAAGCATATGGCTCTACATTTGCCTCTCTTTTGACGATTCCACAATATTGGATGATGCATACTGAATAGAATAGAGAAGACTAGGAAGCAATTCAATCAGGGAGGGACGACCCCTCCAAAATTCTTCTTTAAAGCAATGAAACATCAATCATGAGAGGAGTGTCCCAGTGCCCATATTTATTTCTTTGTTGCTGCCCACAGATAGCTTGGTTTCTATGGCCATTTTATCATAACAAAAAATCAATAGTTGTATTTCTAGCACAATGAAGCACATCACAACATGTCCAGGCAACATAAGGCAATGACTGGTAAGTAACCTCTCACATTATCCTGCAATAGTGAACAAAAAACATGATTAATGTGGCAAGGAATGACATTTTTAACTTGCACAACATAGCCATTAGTATTGTTACTATGAATTTTTTATAAGTTCAGGAGCCTTATAACACAATAATAATAATATGCTCCTAGAGCATAACAATCTGCCTATATGTATGTGTTAATCTTTGTGTGCTTCGTCCCGTAAACAACTTTGATAGTATAAAAAAAAGCATGCCTCAAAGCTTTTTCCAAAAGAAAGAAACATAAATACAATTTGCAGTAGAAATTTAGGGAGATTGGTTGCCATTTACATCAATTTACATCAATTATGGTTCTATTGACACTTGAATCCATCAGGACCAAAACGAAAACCTCATGAGGACATTAGTCCATTTTCGTTTTTAGAGAGGTGCTTCTCCTTTTTGGCTAAAAGATATATCTTTGAATATCTTGGATTATGGAGATTGCTAGGCAACAAACCCGCAATCTTTATTTCTTGGATTTATATGAAAATGGTTCTTAAATAACCCAACATGATCTTTATGTGCAACAAAATTCTTTTTACAATAAGAAAATATTGAAGGAGGGATTCAACATTAGAATTAAATTGTTATCAACATCACACACAATCTTCTTAATAATATATAAACACATCCATATCTTCTTCATGAGAAATAAGAGAGAATTATTTGATCATCTCAAAGAATTTTAATAGAGTACTACAATTAGTAATAAAAGAGAAATTGATAGCTCAACCTCAAATATCTCATACTTAAAACTCAAAGTTACAAGATACAATTAAGATCAACCCCGAAGAAATTCTTTGTGGAGTTTATTCATGAGAAATGTTCTTTATTACCAAAAATTTGATAGCCATGTATGTATCTGCAAATACTCCATGATCATACAAGAAAAGTTTGTATAAGAATACATAAAAAACACTCAACAACTCAGCCTTGTTCCCAACTCTGAGATTCAAGCATAAAGCTATGAGAAGTGGTGTAGAAGAATAGGAAGAATGGAGAAGATGGAGATTTCTTTCTTTTGATCAGAAGCTTGATTGTGTATCCATGCTTGTACCTTCTTCTTCATCCGATCTTCTTCCCTGACCCTCTGCTAATATTGATTATTGGAACCCTTAATGAAGCCTCTCTTCTCTTTTTAAGAAAAGATTTTCTAACTACTTGAGTAGTTAGGGCTTTTTTTCTCTCTTGAAATTCCTGTACAAGTTTCTTCTCGAAACATTCCATTTAATTAGTGCCTCATTAATTCCTCATTAATGAAATTGTATCATCAATATATACATATCTAAAATGGGTCCCTTTCCCTTTTTAATAATTTTTTTTAAATAAACTTTTATTTTCACAATTTAATTAATTTCCCATTTAAAATAGGAGGTCTGTGTTTTAGTTTTCTGGGAATTATAATCAAACTTTTTATCTATGTAAATTACTTTTGACGTGATATTCATTGTCTTATATTTCCAACGATATAAATTTTTCACAAATCCGTCGCCCAGATCTCACGATATGAGCTCGTGAAGTTGAGTTGTCACACAGACCCATTAAAATGAAGCTGAATGATATTTTAATTTCTGAGAAACATATATCAACTTTCAGCACTTGAAACCTATACCACCATCTTCTACGTCGAAATACATTTCCAACGGTATAAAGTTTGTGTGATTCTGACACTCAAAGCTCAAGTTATGGCCTCTGCAAGATCGTGACTCAGCCACCGTCAATCTGATGTCTTGGGGCAATCTCAACCTTTGATTTCAAATTCATTTCTCCCTCTTTGATATTTCAAATTTTTATTCATAAATATTATCCCACATTCATTGAGATATTACAAATATTCATGGTATACAATACTAAGTGTTTCATACACAACAAGAAACAAAGAAGAGAAGAAATTATGGAGCTTGGAGGATTTGACCCTTGGAAAGTTGTTGAATAAAATAATAATTTTTTGGAACCCTGTCATCGTCCACCTCATGCCCAGTCATCACTGAGTCATTTTCCAGTCATATCCCACATATCAGAAACTCATTAGATGCTAAATATAACCAATAATATGCCGCCATATGTCGCAAATTGTATGTTGCCACATGTCTCTATAGTATTCCAAATATAAAATAGTGTGTAGAACAAAAATATTTTAGCTAGAAATGGTAGAACAACAATGATATAACCAGAAAAATACCAGAATAATACTAGAATAACACCAAAAATAACACCTTGATTAATGATAGAAATGTTCACTTGCCTCTTTGAGGGGGCAACCTCCAACAAAGCATAGCTCTATTACAATAATATCCAAGACAAAACTTCTCATACCCTCTACTCCTATTTATACTAAATCTGTCTATTCAAAAGAACAATCTAGAGGAAGATCCTTCTAGAAGCGGAAGCTTCTATTAGATCTTCTTGCATTTGACTTATTCTTCCTTATTGCTAGGCCTTATTAATATTGACCTTTATTACATGGAAATATATTATTCTACCTACGTGAGGGGTTAGGGAGGTTAGGTACCTAACATGCCCTCCCCCTTAAAAACAACCTTGTCATCAAGGCTTGAGATGAGGAAATGGTTGCAGAATGGTACCTGGTTCCCAAGTGGCATCTACTGGAGTGGTATATTTCCACTGGACTAATAATTCCTCGATGGTTCACTGATGTAGATGACACTCACGCTGGTCCAAAACTATTTGTGGCTGCAACCGGATGGAGCCTTCTTCATTCAACTCAGGAAGGTTGGTTTGAGTTTGGCACTTAGTTCCAATCACCTTCTTTAATAAGGAGACATGAAAAATAAGATGGAGCTTATAATGACTGGGAAAAGCTAACTGATAGGCCACCTATCCCACACGCTTGAGAAAAGTATAAGGATCATAAAATTTGGGCACCAGTTTTTGACAATGGTCAGCCTTGAGGGAAGTTTTCTTATAAGGTTGTAGTCAAAGAAACACATAGATCCTTCAACAAATTGATGTTCAGAGAAACCTTGATTTGCCTATTGCTTCATGCGATTTTGGGCCATGACCAAATTCTCTTTTAGGGTACGGAGAATAGCCTCTTGAAATGTAAGTGTTTGGTCAACCGCCCGGACCTTCGAGACACCTGGAATGTATGAGAAAATTGAAGGTGGATTTTTTCTATATACTGCTTCAAAAGGAGTCATGTGGGTAGTTGTATGGTAAGAAGTGTTGTACCACCATTCAGCTAGTGGTAACCATTGAGCTCACTGATTTTTCATTTCTGATGCAAAACACTTCAAATATGTTTCCAAACACTTGTTGACAAATTTAGTTTGACCATCAGTCTAGGGATGATAAGCTGTGCTGAGATATAATTGGGTGCCCTGTAGCCTAAACAGTTCTTGCCAATTTTTTATGGTGAAAGTGGGGTCTCGATCAGAAACAATAGAATCAGGCATGCCATGAAGCTTAAATACTCGATCCATAAAAAGTTGAGCCACAGTCGAGGAAGTAAATGGGTGTTGTAGAGAACATAAATGACCATACTTGGAAAGACAATCAACAACCACCATGATGACTGATTTATTGCCCGATTTAGGTAAGCCCACAATAAAATCCATAGATATATCCTTCCAAATAAAATGTGGAATCAGACACAGTTGTAGTGTGCGATGAGCTTTGACTGTTTCTCCCTTGTGGCATTGAAAAACATCACATTCTATCACAAAATTACGAATGTCATGTTTCATACCATCCTAGAAAAACGAATGTTTGACCCGGTCATAGGTTTTGGTAAACCCTGAGTGCCCAGTTGTAGGTGTAGAATGAAGCTCAAAAAATACCGTGGATTTAAGTTGTGACCGTTTATTTAAATACAAATGGCCTTTGTAGCGAAGCTCATCATTGTTCCAAGAGTACCCTATGAAAACTGGATAATTGGCCTACAATTGTTGGATCAAATGCAAAATTTTGGGATCTTGCAGCCATTCCTGGCAAACATCTTGGAGCCAATCTGATACAATGAAGGAGAGGGGAAAAAAGGACCCTTCATATTCTTCTTTTCTTGAAAGTGCATCAACAACCACATTGTCTTTGTCTTTCTTGTAAATGATTTCACAATCATATCCAAAGAGCTCAGTCACCCATTTTTGTTTCTTCAGGGAGGGAGGGCATTGTTCCAGAAAATACTTGAGGCTTTGATGATCTATCTTAATTTGGAAGCATTTCCCCAATAGATAAGGGGGCCAAAGATCCACTGCATGTAGAATAACCAACATTTCATTTTCATAGATTTATTGGCCCAAATGTCGCTCTGGTAGTTGTTTGCTGGTAAAGGCCAAAGGTCGACCATATTTCATAAGGACTGCTCCAATTCCTCTCTCAGAAGCATCATATTCCAGGACAAAGTTCTTTGTGAAATCAGGAAGGGACAGGATTGGAGTGGTGCACATGGTCGCCTTCAAGGTTTGAAAGGTCTGATCAGCTGCAGGAGTCCAAGTGAAAGAATTATTTTTAAGGAGAGCAGTGAGAGATACCGCAATGTTTCCATATCTCTTAACAAACTTGCGATAATAACATGTTAAACAAAGAAATCCACACAAGCTTTTGAGAGTCTTTGGAAGAGGCCAATCCTGCATAGCTTCAATCTTCTTAGGATCCACCCCGATACATGCCTTGCCAATAATATGACCCAAGTACTCGACTTTCGAGGTGCCAAAAGCACATTTAGATTGTTGGAGGAAAACTTGGTACTGAGAGAGTAGATGTAGAACTCGATGCACATGAGCAAGATGGGTTGTCCATGTTTTACTATAGATGAGGATATCATCAAAGAAAACTAAGATAAAATGATAGAGAAAAGGACGAAAGACATGATTCATGAGGATTTGGAAAGTGGAGGGATCATTACACAAGTTAAAGGGCATGACCAAAAACTCATAGTGGCCCTCATGAGTTCAAAATGCAGCCTTAGGAATGTCTGCCTTGTTCATAAGTATCTGGTGGTAGCCAAAACGAAGATTAAGTTTAGTAAAGAACCGGGCACCACTCAATTCATCTAAGAGGTCATCAATGACATGAATGGGAAATTTGTCTTTGATGGTGAGTTTGTTGAGGGCGCGAAAGTCCGGACACATTGTTATAACCCTAAATTGCACCACACATTCTTACTTGGCATCAGGCCAACTCATATTCCTTCTTTGCCAAAATACTGCTGAACAACTCTTTGAAAATCCTCTTGAATAAAGGCCCACGCGCCCTAACTCATTACTGCA
>ML850908.1:31643-43623 GCA_009831015.1 Picea engelmannii
ACTTTCCAAGCAAAGGCAACTTGAAAAGAGCATGCAAAAGATTTGCACTCATTGTCAGAAGAGGGGTCATCTCATTGACCAATGTTGGACATTGCATCCAACCTCTCATCCACAGCACAAGAAGCAGTTGGATAAAAATATTGGCGAGAATTGAAGAGGAGATTCCATCATTGATGTGAGTCAAGATGATTCACAAGAAGACGACTTTCAGCAGAAGAATTCACCATTGAGTTGGCTTGGTAAGAAATGGTTGGATTTCTTGAGTAAGTAAGGCTTTTATTTTTTCTGCAGTAGATTCACATTTCAGCCTTATCTTTTCATTTTGTTGAAGTTTGACAAGTTGCAGCAGTTATCATAACTTGTAAGATACAAGTTTGCATGTGAATGCATTTACTTTTGAATGCATACTTGTGTTATACCACCTCGTCAAGAACATGTAAAAGAGGGGTATGTTGCTCATTTGTTACAACCACATATACTTTTCATATTCAGCTCTTATGTACCCACATGTTTTGTGTTTAAGTACCTATGTTTATACTGGAAGGAGAGTTGAAGAGCTATGCGCATGCATTTGGTTTTGTGAGTGCATAAACATTGAACTTGATGATAGTCATCATGAATGAATCATGATTGTAGCATGATTGTTTATCATGTTTTTCGACTTGTCATTTTGGAAGGTTGATATGTTTTACATGAGTCTCGACTTGTGTCGATGTTGTCTTGACAACTATGTTATGTCGTTCATGTTTTTCGACTTATGTTTAGTCGATGGTGTTTGTTGGCTTGTAAGTCGATTTTGAGTACACCAAGATGCAGGAAAACACCATGTGCTTTGATGAAGCACAAGATGCAACAGTTTGCTTGAAGAGAAAAAAGAATTTGCTGTCATTATTTTCAGTCTTGTGTCAATTTGTTTTCAAGATTGATGGTTTTCTTGGCTTGTGACAAGATGCCGCAGGAAAGTTTTGCAGCCATTGGAGAGTGGATTGTATTGATGCCAAAGAGTTCGAAAGAGGGACTTGATTCTCAGTGGGAAGGTTGGCAGTCTTCTAAGCACAGAGAGAACAGTGGATCAACAACAACCAAAGGACAGTGGTTGAGGGACATAGTCAGTTGCAGTGCAAGGCATGTCAAAGTACCCAGGTGATTGTCGAAAAGTCTTTTCAAGTAGAATCAGTTGATATAACTTGAAATAAGAAGAGTATTGAATCTCATATCGATAATCATAAGCTTTTGTGGGTCTAAAATCCTTTCAGTGGGAAGGTGTGATCAAAATCTGGACCAGGGGTCAAATTTTAGCTCAAAAATCAAAGTTCTCAGAATCACCTCAAAACAAATGGGTTTGTATCCATCATCGTCACGAACCCAACGCAACTTGTTTCGTCTCAAATGAATGTCGAGAGCGAGAGTTATCGCGATCTGTTCGAATCGCCAAACAGGGGAAAAAAAGGGACGTTGACTGTACTTGTCCGTACAGTCCGTACAGTGGTGACGTGGCAGCACCGTACGGTCCGTATGATGACATGTCAGGTGGATGATGTGTCATATGGATGATGTGGCAAGTATTCATTGGTTGATAGATGGAAAATCAGGAATGGACACGTGTCCAGTTGGTGGCAAATGATTTGAGGACACGTGGCCCAATCCATGGGCGCCACGTGTACCCCCCCCCAATTGTTGGTTTATGTTGTTATAAAAAAGGTAATGGGATTCTGTGGGGTTCGACCCCTAGACCTCCCCCCACTTTACAAATCCTTCGCCAACTTCCACTAACTGATATGGCACCAATCGTTTCTTGTCATATGTGTCTACGCGGATATATTTAAGTTGTGGTATAGTTTTAAATGTAAAGGGGGGCGGGCCGGGGCTTAGCCCCGACCCATGGTTCCACTAAACTGCATATAACTGTGATATATTGGTTAATAGAGCACGTGGGTGGTGAACCCAACGTTAATATGACCATCACATATATTATTTGGCGCGCGAGAATTATATTGTGGAATGGCACGCGTTGTAAACAGTTAACCCATGGTCATCACTATACACCATATGACCAATGCATATGTTAATCGGTGCGCGCGGGGGTAATTGGAATATGACCCATGGTCATATGAATTTAATTATATGACAGTTGGCCTATTAAATGGCATGCGGGAGGTAGTTCAAATGCAGCCCCCGGTCACAATAGCATTTACATATGACCATATCTGTTATGAAATGGCATGCGCATAAGTTTGGGTTTTAAAACATTTAGTTTTTACACCTAGCCACTTGTCATATATCTATTGAACGGTGGCAACAGGTGCCTAAATTTGCACTGGAACATGGCCACATGGCCTCCATGAGCCCAACTCCTCCATCCTTGGGGGGCTTTGATTCCGTTAACTGTTCAACAATTTAGCGTGTTTTGTGGAGAGGCGCGTGTGTGCTGATTTTAGGCACAGAAAATGCCGAGAGGCTAGGTTCATTCACACACAGGTGCGAAATGGCGAACCAGTAATAGAGCTTGAAGGAGGAAAAATGGCAGGAGGCCTAACTTTTTGATTTTTTGGCCAAATGAGGTGCTGTAAAAGCCCAGCTAGGGGTTTTTGGACATTATGAGTCCATTGGCACTATTTTCACAGGCATTTGGAGACTTCTTTTTCAGGTTTTTAACCATTGAAGTTTGAGGAAGCTCTAGGAATCTTGAAGCCCTCATTGTTTGAGGCATTGCTCAGATGAGTACAGGTCTATTTTCTGAGACTGAATAGTCATTTTTGACTAATTATTGTGCTCTGAACAGATTGGGATAGGTTTTAGATCCATTGGAGGACTTCTACAGGTGTTTTTTCCACATTGAAGCTCAGGGAAGCTTGGAGGCCACATGTAGAAGAGGTCATTACTGGATGAGACAAGATCCATTTGCAGAGTTCTAATAGTCATTTTTGGGGTTTTTGTGTATTCTGAACCCAATGGTACAGTCTATAAATCCATTGGAGTTGAGAAAAATATTGTAAAAGAACATTTGACAAACTAATCCCAAAGAGCCAAGTCCATTGAAGGAGGCTCAAGGAGATGTAGCCCAGAGAGGGGTGAACTCCTTTATCATCTTGGTATTTCTGTGATTTTGATGTGTTATTTGCTGCAAGTTATGTTGATGTGTATTTGTTTAAAGAACATATTTATCCATTTAAAAGAACATTTCCTCACACATAAACATTGACAAGAAGAAGCATGAATTTAACACATAAACTATCTTGCATATTTTAACACATGAAGCAAGGTCATGTAAGGTTTATTTTATTGAAGTAGAGGGTGCTTGCATAGCATAACAAGTCAACCTTCTATTTTCAGATCATCTTGAGATTAAATATTTCTGGAAAGCGTGAAAGATATTTCTTCTCTTCACATTGATCAATATCAAGATACTGAGAAAAACCCTCATGTTGACATATTCTTGAACAAAATTGCGGACCACAAGATTGTCCAATTGCCTAGTAAAATTATTCCCAAAGGATTGGTCCCTTTGGAGAGACTATTTGATAAAATGATGTGGCTGTAAAGTCTAAGGGCTCAAATGAAGAAGATGATGTGACATAATGCAATCTAGGTACTGAGAAAAACCCCAGGTATGTCAAGTTGTCTAGAAGTCTATCAGAGGAACAAAGATCTGAATATGTGAAATTATTAAAGGAGTTTGCTGATGTATTTGCTTGGAAATATGAGGACTTACAAACTTATGATACAATCATAATTGAACACAAAATTCCTTTGAAATATGATACCAAACCATTTATGCATAAGTTAAGATAGGTTAACTACATGTTGCTTCCTATTATGGAAAAGGAAGTGAAGAAGCTGCTTGATGCTAAGATCATCATACCTTTGAGGTACTCTGAGTGGGTGGCTAATCTAGTCCATGTGAGGAAAAATAATGGTGAAATCAGACTTTGTGTTGATTTCATAAATCTAAACAGGAGTTCCAAGAAAGACAATTATCCCTTGCCTAAGATGGAACATATTTTGCAAAGGGTGACTGGTTCAGCAAGGATGTCCATGGGTGATGGCTTCTCATGCTACACTCAGATCTCTGTTTTACCTGAAGATAGAGAGAAAACAACTTTCACTACTCCTTGGGGCACATTCATGTATTCCAAAATGCCTTTTGGTCTCATGAATGTAGGAGAAACCTTTCAGTGTGCAATGGATATTTCCTTCATTGGAGAAAAGGACAAATTTGTGGTCACCTATTTGGATGACATTACAATGTTCTCAAGATTTGATAAGGAACATTATCATCATTTGAAGAAAGTTTTCCTAAAATGTAGAAAGTTTGGGTTGTCACTCAATCCCAAGAAGTCTTTGTTTTCTATGAGAGAGGGTAAGTTGTTGGGGCACATTGTCTCAACAGAGGGGGTGAGGATTGATCCAAGTAGAGTAGAGGCCATCAAGACTCTATCTATCCCTAGGTCCAAGAAGGAGATTTAGTCTTTCTTGGGTAAAATAAAATTTTTGAGAAGATTCATCTCTAATTTTGTCGAATTGGTTAAGTTTATCACATCCATGCTAAGAAAGGGAAATGAGGTAAAATGGATACTTGAAGCTCAAAATTATTTTGATCAAATCAAATAAGCATTGACCGAGGCACTTGTTCTTATCATCCCTGATTATTCAAAAGACTTTTTGATATTTTATTTTGCCTTAAATGACACATTGGCTGCTATTGTTCTTCAAAAAAATACAGATGGGATGGAGCAACCCATTTATTTCTTTAGCAGGGAATTAAGGGATGCAAAGGTGAGGTATGATATTATGGAAAAGTAGGCTTATGCTTTGGTTAAATCCCTCAAAGCCTTCAATTTACATATTTTTCATTCCTATTGCCTATGTCCCTTCAACTTCTGTGAAAGAAATCTTAATCCAGCCTAACATAGATGGAAAGAGGAGTAACTGGATTGCTAAAATTCTGGATTTTGACCTTGAAATGAAGCCTACTAAGTTGGTGAAAGGGAAAGTTTTAGCTAGGTTGTTAGATAAATAAAACTATAAAGAACTTGCGGTTACTTTCATGAATGTAGATTATGTATATCAACAGACTGGTATTGCTAGCAACAACTCAAAAATAAGTCCTAAATTGACAGAATGTAATTGGTACAAGGACCTGATACATTTCTTCCAGACATTGCAACCCCCACCTAGAATTGACGAGACTAAGGTGGGAGATTTAAAACTCAAAGAAATCAGATACTGCATTTTTTATCATGTTTTGTATTGGAAGGATCCTATTAGGGTTCTTCTAAGATGCTTAGACCCAGATGAGGCAAAGAAAACCATGTCTGACTTTCATGATAGCCTGTGTGGAGACCATCATTTTTGGAGGACCACAACATATAAAATACTCAGAGATGGGTACTTTTGTCCTAGTATATTCACTGATGTATGTGGAAATATCAGGTCCTGTGATAAATGTCGGAATTTCTCAACCAAGAAATAACTAAAATCCCTGCCTCTAAAACCCATAATGGCATCTGGTCCTTTCCAACAATGGGGATTGGATTTCATTGGAGAAATCCATCCAACTTCAAGTGGCCAACATCGTTGGATATTGACTGCCACTGATTATTTCACCAAGTGGATAGAAGCCATCCCTATAAGAAATGCAACACATAAAGTAATTATTGGCTTCCTGGAAGACCTTTCGTCAAGGTTTGGATGTCCTAACAAGATTATGACTGATAATGATGCAACCTTTAAATTTGAACCCTTGGTCAAGTTTTGTGAAAAATTTGGAATCCAACTCATTCATTCTACTCCTTATTACCCTCAAGGTAATGGCTTGGCAGATTCCTCTAACAAAAGTATAGTAAATATCATCAAAAAATTGTTGGAGGATAACAACAAATCTTTGGATTCAAAGATGAAATTTTCTCTCTGGGAAGATAAAGTAACCACCAAGAGATCAATTGGTAATGCCCCATTTCAGTTGGTCTATGGAATTGAAGCCGTCTTTTCTTCTCAACTTGCACTACCTGTGGAAAAGTTTTTACAATATCAACAAGGAGAAACAAATGATATGGTCAGGAGGATGCATCAGCTAGTAGAAGCACAACAAACCAGGGAGCATCTCCTTGATAAAGCATAGAGTTATCAACAGAAGATCAAGAAAGCTTTTGACAAGAAGGTAAACAAAGAAGATTTCCAATTGGGAGACCTGGTGCTCAAGTAGGATTCACCAAGGCAAGACAAAGGAAAACATGGTAAATTCGAAGCCTCGTGGATTGGTCCTTTCAATATTTCTGAAGTTTTTCAAAATAACACTTATAAATTGCAAAACTTAGAAGACTCTGAACTTTCTGGTGGCCCAATTAAAGGGCATTTTCTGAAGAATTTTTTTTCTTAAATCCATGAGTGGATTCCCCTTCCATTGTAAATATCATTTTTAGTTTGTTTTTGTTCTTTTGAATAATGACCCCATAACCCTTGGATAAGACATTGAAACTCCTTGTTCTTGGMARCTCACATGGAGCATGCCATCCTTTGTGGAGCCAATGTTATCACATAGATTGTCATGGGTTAATAAAAATCTTTAGTTTGATTTTGAGTCATAGTTTTACATTAGGTTATAGGTTTTTAGGTCCCTTTCCCATACCAATTTTTCATTTTTTGGCATGAAGAAATTATGATTAGTTTGGTTTTGGTTTGAAAAGTCATTGAGTCACATATTTCAAATTTTTCATTATGAACCTGACATGTCACTTTCTCCATGTTGTACATTGACCCATCCTCTTATCACTAAGCTTGTTAAAATGTCAAATCTAGTCTGATTTGTACACTTCCATCTCACTAGGATATTTCATAACACTTTCAAAGTACATGCTGCATTTATAGTCATCATTTATCTTAAAAGGCCATGTCATTGGAGATCTCCTTGATTTTAGAGTTTAATTTTAAATCAATCTTCATGGATTACTTTTATGAATGTCTTAACCGTTTTCTCCAAGTGTGCAAAGCATCCTCCAGCTTTGCGCTGCAAACTGGTGTTACAGACAGGCGTTGCACACTTTGTTGTGAATTGGCTGCAAGGGATGAGTTTGTGGTTAGACCACTTGTAGGCACTCCTGAGCAGATATGAAGATATCAACCTCCAGCTCCAGGATACCAGGTACTTCATGAGCTTGTAAACCTTGTTTTAAGGCCTGGAAAGGGGGTTAGTGGATTTTCCTTTTGTGGCACTACGAACTAGCTAGATGGTGCTATGAACTCTCTCATAGACCTGTAATTAATATCCAGAACCTTCTTCCCATGCTCTGCATCTTATCTCTTGAAACCATCAGCATCCCTGGGATTGAATTACCCTATCTTATGATCATTGACCTCTACATCAGTATTTTCATACAAATTTGCCAAAACCCTATCTCTGGCACTGTGAACTCTATGCAATCAGCCAGCGCTGCAAACTCTCTGTTCCAACATCCTTTGCAAAACAACCTTTTACCAATTCACCATATTTTCATAGTCCTTTTTAGATAATCTCACTGTTAAACCATTTCAGCCTTACTTAGAAGCATTGTCATTTTGAGAGGTCTGTGTGCATTTTTCTTATTGATTCCAGTAGTCTTTCCTTTCCTTCCCTGCTCTCCATTGTGGGTAATTATTTAGTACTGTGTCTAAAACTTCCCAACTAACACTAATGGATAATCAACAAAAGAAGGTTCACAAAGGTGGAGACATTGTGAGAATAGAGCCTTATGATATGCAGTTGTTTGTTGAGGAACCCCTGATCAGGGAGGTCCTCCAAAGAGTGGGATGTATTATTTTTTTTTAGAAAATGCAGAGAGGGCACCTAGAGGTGGCTAAAGAATTTTCACTTAAATTTGATGGAATCAAGACCAAAGTTGGTATACTATAATTTGAGGTCTCTGAGAGGACCATATCAGTAGCCATTGAGATACCTAGTACTGGGTAGATATGGTTCAAGGCCATGACTCTGAGTGTTGCCTTTTCAAGGGAATTCTTTAATCCAGAACACCAAGAAGACAATGTGTCAAAGGGTGTGCCCATAAACCATATGTTAGAGGGTTTTGATAAAATACTGAAGATAATTCAAATATACTTTACCTATGAAGGTATAGTTAACATGATCTATCAATATCACATAAGGCTACTGCTACACTTCACAGGGAAATATCTATGAATATTCCTTTCTACTTGTTCAGAAGTAATGGAAAAATGTTTGATAGGGTTCAAGCTAAGTCTAAGGAAGTTAATACAAGTGTTTTTCAATCAGTACTGATAAAAATGTTGGTGATGGAGGAATTGAGAAAGATAAACATGGAATGGTAAGAATTCATTACTTCTTCCAACTTTCAACTTAAGATTGCTCCTACCCCATAGTCTAAGGTACAAATCCCTCTTCAGGTTGACAAGAATGTACAGTTGGGGATGAATAAGAAAAGGAAGAGCATCAGGTCTACTAATAGAGATAAATAAACAAAGGGGGATCTTCTTAGTCCCCAAAAAGAGAGGTTTCACCTTTGCTAGCTCCCAATCCATTAGAGACCCCTTCAACTAGAGCCACAAGATTGAGAGGGTTCACAATGCCTGGCGATATGAATTAGCTGATACAGGTTGGCACTGCAAACTCCTGATCTAGAGGTTTGGGAGGAACAAATGATTGCCAAATGGGAAGATAAGGTTATGGAAACTGCTAAAAGTTTAGTTGAAGGTTGGAGGGACACCTGACCAAGGGATATGCACTTAGATCACATGTCATCAAGCACATTTAATATGATCAAGGAGGTTACCAACGTGGGCCTAGTTTTTAGCAGTTTGTTACCTTTTTGTTGAACAACTATAGTTACTCCACCTTTAGGTGTGGGAATCCTAGGAAAGAAGGGAAATTCGAATTGTAAGCTGTCATTGACAGCCTAAGATATAAGATAGAGGTTGAAAATCATTAAATGGTTTGAAGGATTGTAATGAGACTCATAAATTTTTGAAGTTGTGAAGTTATAGAGCCATCTCTAGATTTTGTGTATCAGACTTGAGACTTTTTGATTAATAGAAATCAATTTCTTTCCATTATCTTATCTCAATCTTACTCTGATTTACTATCATTTTAATGATTCATTTGATTTATTGTATCTGTATTGCAATGGAGGTTTCGTTGTGATGATGCTATGATTGTATCATAGTTCATATTTTAATTAAAGAAGTTCTTATGTCAAAAGACTTTCCTCAAATGTCTACTAGTATTGCCTGATGTGAGTGGTAGACATTTTCCTTTTCTCATTAAGTCTTCTATCTATACATTTTAATCTGTAAAACCCTGATCTAAGTTAGCCAAGACCTCATTTGCTGATACATCTTTTCTAGAACATTTTGTGATTTTCACTGTTCTGAATGAGTTTTGATCCATTTGACATTATCGTAAAAATTTATATTTAAACATACTGATGGGTGATGAGCTTACACTTTAGCAATCAAAGTGTGAATTTCAGTGCAAACACACCCAATGTCACCTCGATGTAGGTCCCACACTTCGAGGGTGACTAGGTCACACTAGGGAGGCGATCCCGATGACCCTAGGGGGATTGATATGGAGATGGAGGGAAGTGGAAGTGAAGCCCCTAGAGGTCAAGTATAAGTGGAATGAAATGTAGGGAGAGATGCCTTTCAATTCGAGTAATTGTTGCCCCACATGTATAGTACTTTTCCAGATGATTGTACCTTCCCAAGACACAAGAAAACACACTTTGAAATGACATATGTTAGTTGGATCAGAAAGTTAATCTTGCTGTCCCTAATTTTCAGCAGTATATATCAGCTTATATCATAAAAAAAACACCTAAAATCAACATATAAATATCTAGACTAGTTAGCTAAATCAACATCAAACTTAGCAATGAATATAGGCTGAAAATTGGCACTTAAGAAGCTAGATAAGATGGTTGTTCAAAACATGTGTTTTCTACATAAAATTGCAGCCTTATGGCTGTAGAATTTAGTGGAAATCAGCAGCAAAATCAACCATGAAAATTTTCCAAGAACTAGCTCAAAAGATGCACCCTAGTTAGTAGAGTAAATGAAAAAAAGTTAGAGAGCTAGTCTAGGGTTAGTTTAGGAGTAATGAAAGTGTTAATAGCTAGGGTTATGCAGCCCTAAAGGCTGTAGGTTAAAGTTTGTCACATAAATTAGAGTGTTGGGAGAAATTTGACACCCTAGTGGGGGAAAACGCCTCTCAATGAGACAAATCAACTTCAAGAAAGAGAACTTTCAAAAGGTAAAAGTTATGTTTCCCAAGGAAATGCTTTTATATATCTAATGCAAAAAAGAGTATGCCTAATTCCTTTACTATTGAGTTAATGGAGTCAAAGGAGCTTAGAGAAGCTACCTCCTTGGGGGTGTAAGCCCTTTTACTTCCCAAGGCAAGTTTCTCTAGGCTAGGGTTTAGGCTAAGAGGGTGTATGCCCTTATACTTCTCTTAGCAAACCCTTGTCTAAGAAATAAGATGAAGCATAAAGTGATGAAGGCTAAGGTGGGGGTGTATGCGCTTATACTTCCCACCTGGTTCCTAGCACAATAACCTTGACTTGAAACAAATGATAGCAAGAAAGTTAAAACCATACCAATTCAAGGGAAAATGCCAAGATAATCCACCACAATAGGAATAGAATAGCCTTCCAAGGCTAGCACATCGCTTCTTCCATCAACCATTCATAAGTATAGCCATACACAAATGCAAAAAAGATAAAAGAGCTAAGATGGCCAAAAATTTCAGACCAAGTCTCTCACAAGAGGTAAAATTATGATTCATAATGAGATCTTACGATCTATATTTATACTAAAAGTAGCTAATATAGTTTGTCTACAAATCAAGGAGTAAAACACAAGATTAGGGGTCAACAACCCTAATCTTTCCCCCTTAACAAAGTAATATTAAACAATTCACTTAAAATTTCACTTTTTGCGCAAATTAAACCCTAATTTAGGAGGATGTCACCCCTTTAGCGGACGTTTTGCCAATTTGAGGAAATAATTAGAGTTGGAGAAGCATGGATGGGCCTCCAAAGGCCATGTGTCAAGCATATAGGAACTCATATCATGGTGAAGACCGTATTCTCCTCAAAATTCCCATGTGTCAAAGAGTGGCACCTCACCACCATGCCCTATCCCCCAAGATCATGACGTCAAGCTGAAAATTGGGACGTTTTACCCCTCCTGGGAAAATCGTTTGGAAAGTAAAGGGTGGGATAGGTTGTCCAAGTCATCATCAATGATGTCAAAGTTTGATATCTCTCATCTGGCACACGGTCCCTTGACATCCAACCTTTGGGATTGTAGCCCCATGGAAGCCCAAGCTAGGCTTGTTCTCCCAAAATTGTCTACCAGCTAGGTCCTACAAAGACAAATGAACACGCCCTACAAGGATATCAAGTCATAACAACATGATAAGTTAATACAATCAATAAACAAGCCATCTAAGAATGTGCATAAAAGATCACTATATCAAACAATTAACAACTCAAAGACATTATGCGACTTGTCAATCTTAAATATGGGAGGGTTGACGAGGTGTCCTATTGGGTAGATCTTGTCCTAGGTTAAGGAGAGCTTCCAAGAGGTCCCTCTCTAATCCATGCAAAGTGTAGGAGGTGGATGGGGTCAAGACTCAATGGGCATAGGGATCATGACATACAAGGGGTTGTAGTGTCTCATTCATGGGTGCCTTTGTAGAGGGTGTGTGGTACCTTCGTCCATAATGCGCTTTTTCCAAGCCCATCAATTTTTCCTTTTATCTTTCTTTCTTTATATTTTCATTCATAATACCATAAAGAGAGATTGAAGGTCATTTCCCTAACATGGTGACCAGGTGATGGAAATGTCACCAAGAAACACCTAATGTAAATGAGAAGGTTGGATCGTGATGAGACCCCCTTTCTCTCAGCCATGCAACTGAGAGCCACTACCCTGGACATGATAGGTCAACTCGTGATGAGAC
>WSFP011369555.1:0-31543 GCA_009831015.1 Picea engelmannii
AGATCAATACAATAGATGGTCGATCTGGCATAAACCTCAGATGGCCGTACAAGCAATAGATATGAGCTGCTACAAAATGCTCCCGACAATACAAAATAAGCCTCCAAAGGCTGGATATACAATGAAGACTAAATCAAGCAGATATGAACCGTACTAATGCTCAACCTCCAAGCTAGAAAGTGCCACGTCCTGCTAGAATGATGAAGCCCTGAATAATTCTTCCCTACTACCAAAAGTGTCCAATCATTCCAAGAAATATGCCAAATGATAGATCGGGCAACTGTAAGGAAAACCCAGATGTCCAAATTCCCAAATCCACTCTCAAACCCCGTAGATATGAATTCTCCACTGAATGGTGTGCCCCACTAAATGACTGAAACCCTAGCTAGTTCGGCCCTAATGAAGGAGGCCTCCAAATGCTCTGAAAATCTCCAAGAATATAGATTGGGCTATGATAATCCCATGGGAGAAGTTTCGGGCTCAGATCTCAAGCAGATCTCCCTAGATATGAGTTTCACTGAATCACAGGACGTCCCCTATGGCTCCACAACGTCCCAATCTGCAGACAAATATAGAATGATGATAACCCTCCATAAAATCCCTCAAACTGATGGTCCTACCCCTGCAAACAAAACCCAACTGTCAGAATGGCCCCAGGCCCTCAGGAAAAGCTGGATCGAACCTCCCTCGATAAGCTGGCCCTGAGACTAGAATGGTGTGGAGGAGTCTTTCATCCTCGAGACCAAGATGTGGAACAAGGTGAGTGGATATTTCACCACTGAATTTCTCACAAGGGTTTGTATAGAAAACCCCCAAACTGAATGCTCAAGAGCAATAGCAAATGCTAAGCCAAAACCAGAATGAATAATAGGTGCACCCCAGCCTCTTACTTATACTTTTCCTTCTAATTCTCTGTTGAGTTAGGTTAACTCCCAGGGTTAATCTTCTATTCTTCTTTTGAGTTATATTTTACTCCTTTATCCTTTTCCTTTCTTAAGTCAACTTAAAAATATAACTTTTAACTTCTTGACTTTCCCCCCCTCAATGTGAGACTATGACCTAGTGGGGGTGCCCAGGCCACTGAGTCTCCTCATCACCTCTCTAAGAGGTGGGGGACATTATAGTACCTTGGGAGTCATTGACATTAATGGTGATTTCCCTCATGCTTATTAACGGTATACACTAATGACCAGTAATCAAGTGGTTTCTACCATGTTCGACTTCAACACATGTATTCCCATGGTTAGATTCATACTATAGAGTGGTGGAGATGAAGACCCTGGGTAGTTTCTGATAGATCCAGGTTGCGTTGGAGTATATTCAGTGTACTGCTACATAGATCCACATTGTATGTCTGGAGGATATGTTCAAATTTGAGTATTTAACACATAGATCCACAATGTATTTTTGGTGGCTATGTTCAGATTTGAGTCATATTGGTATGGATCCATAGTGTATGTTTGGTGGCCATGACCTGTCTTACTTGACATGGATCTTCGCATGTCGGCATTTATGATTTGAGTCATTTGTATTATGAGTATGGGAATGCCTACCTCAGTGATGATATATTATTGTACTGTATTTCCTTGTTTGTTGGCAGGTTTTCGACCGACTGTTCCTTGTTCCCTACACACACTTGACAAAGTATTTTAGCTATCACTATGTTCTAACTTCATACTTTGGGGGGCTCTCTGTTACACATTATTTTCTTCATCCCTATGATCATTAATGATGTAAGCCTATCTGTAGTCTTCAGAGGGGTCAGTGGCCTGAGTTCCTGAAGAAAGAAGGGAGAAGAACTTTCCCTGAGAAAAGAAGTTGCATTTTCCCTTGTAAAAACCCTGTAAAAAAGGAAGTTCGCAGGTTGCTATATAGGCAGAGTGCGAGAATGCCTGATTCTCACAGGTTGCACCATAGTTGGGTTGCGAGAGGTTCACAGGTTTCTCTATATCTAGGGTGCGAGAATGCCTACACGTGGGAAAAACAAGCATTTTCTCGAATCTTCTAGAAGGAGAAACTTCTATGGTGAGGTGGCATCCGAATGGTTTGGATCTTACTCGCTTTCATGATTTAGTGGGATCATCTTAACCTCCTCACCTTATCCTCTTCAACTTATAAAAGGAGAGGAGTTCTCATGGATAAAGTTATCTTTGGTTAGCTTTGGAGCTTTGGTTGGCTTGGAATTATTAGCTTGGTTGGAGTGGATTTGAGATTTGCTTTGTCAATATAGATTATGAATATTATCAGATCCGTGCTCTCAGAATTCTTGGAGTGAAAGTGTGTGGGGAATGAAGGACTATTGGAAGGGACCTTACGAAATCAAGGCCATGGTTTTAATCTCTCTTTCACATTTAATATGATATAGTAATATTATTCTTTCCTATAAAACTTGTTGTGTTTTATTGTATGATTCCTTGATCACATACATAGGTTTATATTGAGTTTATGTAATTTCTATCACTTTGGTCAGTTGCATTCTTTTGAAAGATCATAATTGTATGACCGTTGGAACACAGTTAGGATGGTGATGGTGAGAGGAAGCGACATTTAAATGGTATGTTACTCATCCCTCTTTAGTTAGTAAATTCAATATCTAAAACTTAAGGAAAGCGTCATGTTCTGGTGTGTTTTGTTCTAGATATAGGTGGATCTAGGGAGATCAGCTAGTGTCTGCACCTATCGATTTTTTCGATAACAATAGCATACTTAGAGCTCCGCACAGTGCCCAAAACCCTGCAGGATGTGAGGGATCGAAGAGAAGCAACTTCTCAAAGAACAGTTGAGAGAATCAAATCCCTCGCCATGTAATGTAAGAAACTCACTGATCGCAGTGCCCAGACCTATGAGAAACTCACTGAGAATCCAGAATTGAAGACACTGGAGTCGCAGCTCCAAGAGGAAAAGTATCAAATAGAAACAATACAGACACAGTTGAATCCCCTGTCAGTTGTGAAAAGAATGAAGTGATCCCAAGAGTAGCACACTCCCCATCAACAGGGTCACACTATCCAGAGAAAAGTCATGAAAGTGACTCAGAGGCTCCAACCTATACAATATAAGGCTTACCAACTATTCACAGAGATCAAAGGTCGAGGAGCAGAACTGGAGAAAGTCATCACTGCAGCTGAAAAACGCCTAGAGGGACCTATCAACGAAGCAGTCATACAAGAGTTCGTTGAATAGGAGACCGTGGCACATCAACAATTCAAAGCAGCTTGAGCCAATCTTGAGGCTTTTGAAGCAGAACTAGTCAGATCAGAGTGACTAGAGATGATTCACAGGTGAGTTTTGGGGGCCTGTTGGCCCTTGACCAAGTTTTGAGGATTCTTGGTCACGTTTGACCTAATTTTGGGACTTCGACAGGCTGTCAAAGGTGGAGCCCAAGATTAAGTGGAGATGGCGGGATCTTAGCCCCTTTTAGGGCCCTTTTTGGGATTCAGGATTATGTGATGGGTATGGGATGTCGGCCCATGGGTTTACCCATGCTTAGGCCTATTTTGTATGTATAAATAGATTCTAAGGCGATGTAGTGGAAATGATGAATGGCTAAGTGCTAGAGTTGGATCTATGTGATCAAGAGTTGTAAGTGCTTTGTGCATACTGTGCGAGGCTTGCAAGGCTAGTGCAAGTAACTGTAAGAGACTGTGTGAAGGCTTGGTGCTACACCTTAGCAAGAAGAAGGAGGATCTGGCAGAGTGTGTGTAGATCTACTATCTTTTGCAGAGTAGAACTTGGATGCTATGTTCCTGTAAGAATCTTGAACAAAGATAATAAGGAAGAGAATATTTGGTGGACATAGCCCCAGGGTGGGGGTGAACCACATACATGTTGTGTTTATCTGCTTTATGCAATGTGTTGATGTGTTGATGTGTTAATGTGCTTAGTGCTTCAATATAAATGAATGGTAGATAGATATGTTAATGCTATGTAATTAATAATATGGATATGACCTATGTGGATATTCTTAGTGCTTAAATACCTTAGATCTGAGTGAATACTATAATACTCTGTAATTAGGGTTTAACTACATTGTAACTAAGACTGGATATTGATGAATGTTAACTGTTGAGTTCTCTGTTAAGTGTTAGAATCATAGATCTATGTCCCAGCTAAGGTTGTAGACATCGGAGTCCTGCAACCACCCCTACTTCTACCTCGAGTGAGACTTCATCTGCTTCGCAGGTGTTGCCAAAAGGGTCGGTAGTTAGGGTTTCGTTGGTGCATTGTTGTAGGGTTGAACCCTGGGTTTTCCCCCGTGTTAACATCCCTCAATAAATGTAGTTATCCACAACCCCAACATTGTAGAAGCCCTTTCTTTGGTTCCTCTATCTTTTTTCTTTTTTGATGCACTGGCTTATTTCCACTCTCAAATGGAAAATTATCTTGATGCACACTCATGCATGCCTGACTAAACTGTAGACCCTTTTTTGAGTTCTTATATGAAAATAATCTAAATTCCTTTTTTTGAAATCCACTCTTATCTTTTCTCTTCCCGCTTGAAGGATTTGTCTTATGCTTGGATTGATCATAATAATAATTACCCTTCATTATAGTGTCATCCAATGTTTTTGTCTTATCAAATTCAATTCTATCCTGGTAGGACTATGGAAATCCACTGAGAAAATGTTTCACTCTCGCTTTCTCATCCTTGAGGTAAGGGACATACTTCAACACCTCCATGAATCTTTTGGTGTAGGAATCCATGGTAAATTGTCCCAAATTATGCTCAAGGAATTCCTTTATTTTGTAATCATAATACTTCTCCAATAGGTATGCCTTTCAGAAGTTTTTCTCAAACTATTTATAGGTCAATTTTATTTCATTTAATCCCTTGAGCTCCTTGAGATATTCCCACCATATGGAAGCTCCTCCATTCAGGTTGAAGATGGAAATCCTTGCTTTGGTATTCTAAAAATATTTGTGTACTTAAAAGTACTTCTTCAGTCCCAACATCCAACCCTCAACTTCTTCTCCCTTCTTAATTTCTCCATTAAAGGTAGGCGGTTTATCCTTCATGAATTCTTCAGTTAGAGAACTTTGAGAGCGTCTCTTATTTTTCTTTGGAACACTTGATCCAGTGTCACTGTTGGGTAACTGTTCAGAATAAACATTCTTGCTGGATGACTCCGTGGAAACACTTCAACTGGATTCTCTCTTATTAACATTCTGATTTTGTTTTTTGGAAGAACTCTTTCCCACATCACTATAGTCCAATCCATCATTTTGGGCATATGAAGGGGTTTTAAACCTCTCTGATTGTTGTAAATATACATTACTAGATCCTTGTTGCAAATTCTTTTGAATTTCATACAAGCTCTACAATATAATTGCATTAATATCTTCATGATTAGCCTAGGATCTCATGAGCCTCTCATTATTTTCCTAAAGTATTCTAACAGTGGCCATCAAATATAGAGGGGTTTCTCTATCCCTCCATCCATAATATTCCTCATCTCTGAAATGTGATGTGTCTTCCATGCTACGTTGTACCATTCAATTCCACTGGTCTTCCTATTCAGTACTTCCTATGTGATGAAACAATGAAACATTGTTAGACATTACATTTATAAACATCATAACATGCATTCTTAGCACAATAAAAGATTTCTTAGACAATTTTAAGCAGCCTTGGTGACCCATTCAATATTAGATTTTGAACACTACTCTGATACCACTATGTAACATATTTGACCCCCTAATCATCACTTAGGCTAGTGGGATGTTAGATTTCATTTTCTTCCTTCATGACATGCTACCAGATTCATCAGTTTTTTGAGTAAAGACTTCTCTTCTCACAAATGAAACTATATGAAATCTTATTAATTCTTAGAGAAATTTATCCACATAGGTTACTAAGGTTACCAAGTGCCTAAAAACCCTCAATCATATGGTCGTGTTTACTCTTTTCCCTCATATTAGCACTCTATGCGTATTCGGGTTCATTCCTATCAGGGTGCCCAATCACTTGGGTCGATCTCCTCTCCGATGTCGATATATTGACACATCATCCTCTAGAATCCAATGGTCCTTGGACCCGGGGTTCCAATGACTACAATTTACATTGGATTCTCCACCCACTTAATGGTTACTCTCTTCTTGAACGTCCATTCCACATGCTAACAAATGGGACCCACATTATCTATGGATGAGATTAAATCTCACCCACACTCCAATAAAGAGTCCTCCATTCTTGGAGTTCCTCCTCATCACAACATCTCCGCTATGGTTCCATGAACTACCCCAAATATCTCATTCTGACCACACACTCTCTGACAGATCGAACAATCCTCAGTCATTTGATCCTACAAACACTTTGATCTTTGGGGTCACAACATATTTCCTGTCAGGGTTTTGATATCCTCCCCTCCTGCAAAATTATTGCTAGATCCAATGGTTGGGATCTCACATAACACCGCCCATAGCATCTATGGTCCTTAGAGTTCCTATTTTATGATTCGAAAAGATCTTTTACATGAAAATGGTTGAGTTATTAAGCATGTGTTGATTAACCAATTAGGAAGCTTAAAGAAAGAGGAAGAAAATATGAGAAGATATCATAGCCATATAAACATATGTAGATCTGAAATGAAACATAAGAAAATAGAAAACCATAACACCAATGTGATAACGGAGTTTGGCAATCTTGCCTACGTCTCCAAGCCTTTGTCTTAGTGGGTGAGGCTTTCTTATTTATGTTCAAATCTAAATAAGTACATGAAAATAGTGCCAAAAGGTTACAAAAATGATCTGGTCTTGTTCTACTAGATCTCAGGAACCCAACAAAAGAAATGACACTCAAATTGGATGACCGGAGCTCCCAGAAATGGCCCACAAAGGTGCACTCCTCAACAACTCCCCTACATAAAAATGACTTTGGCTTGGAAAAATAAGAATAAACCTACTCTGAATCTCCTTCCATGGCCTCAAGAAGGTCTAGTTTATATAAATATGAAGGTTGTAACCATATCCCAACTTCCTCCCAAGATATGGCCTGAAAAAGGGCCCAATATCCCCCAATATTGGCCAAAAATCTCCAGAACAGACCTAAAAATCATTAAAAATCCATATTTCAAAGTAAAAAAACCCACTTTGCACATATATAGGGCGCAACCCCCTTTTGGCTAGCCCCTGGTCACTTGGCGCACTCCACGTGGCTAAGCGCTGGCACTGATTCATTAGCTCCCCCTTGGATTCTCAGATCATGGTCTCGTGTGTGGCCATGTGCCCATGGTTTAGCCCTTTGCGCGTTGTCTGGTGTAACCCCTGATCGTATAGCCTATAGTTAATCCCCCTAGTCGGTGGGCTAGCCCAAAAAACCGAGGCTTAACCCCTTACCTCTGCCAAGTGTAAAGTCCTAGTGCAATAAGTATAGAAGGGTTGGGTCATATGCGCCATCAGAGGAACCAGGAGCTAAGGCTCAACCGTATCTGCGCAAACCCTTTAGTACAAAGGTCATATCGAAGGTGGTTGTATGGATGTCCGCTGGGGGCTGGGGGCTAGGCCCCAACCCCAGTTATCTGCCATTCCACATTATGCAAACATTATATAAAAGTGGCACCCTATGGTTAATAAGCACCACTCATAGGCGGGTTGGCTAGCCTGACCTACGTGAAACCTTGGCGCCTGAGGAGGTCCAGGGTTCGAAACCCATAATCTCCAAAAATTTTGTAAACTGCAAGCTAGTAAAAGGGTTCCATGTGACAGCCCACATTTGGGCCACGTGGCATGGATCTATTTTTTGAGAACAAAGCCACGTGTTGGTCACCCAATGGTCTACTTGTCTGCTACATCAACTGCTATGTCATATGACCGCAACTTTCCACGTGTCATTGTACGGACGTGCCATGTGTCTCCATACAAACATGACACATGCCACTATACATACATGCCATGTGTCACCACTGCAAGGGTGACACATGTCACTCCCTGATTGGTCCCATGTACCTATCCATGTCAGTGTTCGTACGCCCAGTCAACCTACCACGTGGTACCTCCAGAAGCTGCCAACTGTGCCTACCATGTTAGCTGTATGACCTTGCCATGTCATCGCCAAGTGTTCCTGCCACGTTAGTTGTACAACAGTACGGTCTTTACATTCAGCTGCCACGTGGTACCGTACAGACTGTACATTCATCCTTTTTTTGCCTATTTGGAAAAATGAATAGATCACCATAAATTGAGCATACGAAGTCTGTTTGATCCTATTCAAGTTGCGTTGGGTTCATATCGACGAGGCCTACACACAAGTCCATTTTAAATCCATTCTGAGAATTTTTATTTTTAGTCCTTTCTGAGCCCCATCAAGCTCCTAGATCCGATTCTGGATCACACCTTCCCACTAAAGGACCTTTTGGTCCCCAAAAGGTTACTAACTAGTTGTCAATCTCAGGATAGTCCACCCAGTGTGTTCTCTGTCCTTGAACTTTGTCTGTGCACCTATCTCATCAATAGAAACTGTAACATAATCATGATAACTGACAACATATTGTTATCCATTGTACCCTATCACATCTTGTTGAAGCCACTATCATCCATGTAGACAACATTACTAATGATAGCATAAAAAATATGACTACAAATGAGTTGATATGCTTGTAATATTTGCATTACATTAGCTTATCTTGAAGAAAACTGTGATTGATTTTCCAGTCTACAATCATCCCCTTTTCTTGTTTAAGATCAATTACTTGATTTGAAACAATTATAGGTTTGTTGCTTGCTTGGAATTCCTTCCTTAATGGTTCCATAGTTTGAAGAGTTTTTTTTTCCTTTACACGATGAGCATGAACCACATAATCTTGACTTGCTTTGGTTAACTGATATTGATTCTTTGTCCTGTAGAAGATTGTTTTACGATCATATAAGTATGGACTTCCTAAGACCATTCCACATTCACTTAGTGGCACTACATCACATGTTACCTCATCCACATACTTAGATGAAATTGCAAATTTTAATGTGCACTGCTTGGTTATGTGCATTTGATGATTGTTTCTTATCCATTTAAGTGTGTATGGCTTATGATGTATCTATGTTTTTAATCCCAATTTCTTAACCAATTCCTCTAAAATTATATTATATTGAGATCCACTATCTATCAATGTGTCTATCTTAGTGTGCCTCATGATGACCTTGATGTGAAACAAATTACTTCTGCAATCAATTCCTTCACCAATTTTACCTGTCATACCAACCAATGAGACTTTAGATTCGTCACCTGAATCCAATCCTAAGTCTGTGGGTCGTGTTGTCGTTGCAACTATTTGCTTTCCCTTCTTTTCCTTAAACCACTCCGGTATCTTCTCGGGATGCAATTGCCCACATCGGTCCTCATCATGCACATCTTTCTTGCAATGCTTACAAGAGGGCTTCTCTTCCTTTCTCATCATTTCATTTGACTTCTTTCCATGCCACTTACTTTTGTCCTCTTTCCTTGAAGATGATTCCCCTGATACACCAACACCTTTTTTCCCTGCTTCAATGTATGTCGCTTGAACAAAAACCTCATCAAGATTAGTTGGTCCAAACATGAATACAATATTTCGAATATGTGCAAGTAAACCTCCTATATACATCATAAGATTTTCTTGGGTATGTAAAGGAATATCTAACATCAATGCCATTTTACGAAAGCCATCTGTATATTCTTGCACTATTTGTCATTTTCTTAGTTTTAAAGATTTCCATTCAATTAATGCTTTATCTTTATAACCCAAAGTATATAATTGATTTCTAAGTGCAGAAATGAAACTTTTCCATGATGGAAATACATTACCCACTTGTTTCGTGCCATTTTGCAACTTGCTTTGTCACCAGATGAGTGTTGCACCTGCAAGTCTCAATGATGCCAACTTGATTTGTGTGGTCTCATCCTTGATGTGTTGCACACTGCAATATACCTCCATCCATTTGACCCAATTGTCAAGTCTCTCTACATTAACTTCACCATCATACATGGTTAATTCAAATTTAACATCGAGTTTTAATAATGGCATTTCATTCTTATGTTTATGAACATGTTTACTTGCATTGGTTTTAGAACTTCAACTTGAAGAAGAAGGAGAAGAAGGAGGTGATTATGGAGGTGAAGGAATAATTTGAGGAGGATCCTCTCCTTCTTCACTTTTTCCCTTTGAAGATTCACCCAGATTCGGCCGCTTCCATTCCAAGTTATCCTCATACAAAACCTTCATCATCTCTGACATAGAAGAGAAATTTTTTCGAAACTCTTTCTCATTTTGAGAAAGTCCCTCTTCCGGTGCCATATTCTCACTTTGATAAGTTATATTTCTCAATCCAATCAATGGATTCTCTTCAACAATCTTGCCTTCACCATGATGTATTTTTTCCCTGGTTAACATGTAAAAGTCAAATCCAAATGTCAACTAGCTCTGATACCACTTGATCCGAAAACTTGGTGAGAATATTCCTACATCCAAATCTTCAAAATACGATTTTTTACTGATGCGATTTCATGTGAATAAGGGTAATTTGATTAATCAACCATGCTTCATTAAAGAGATAATCACATAAAATTGTCAAAATTGTTGTGTATGTTTATAAATGAAAAAACTCTACTTAACCAAGTGAGAATGCATCAAAATCACACATACAACATTGAAAACAATATGATAACGGAGTTCACCAGAACCCCTGGCTACGTCTCCAGATTCATGAATCCCATGAATCTTCTCTATTGATTCTTCTTCAAAAGGGATACATAAACAAGCCTACAACCTATTTCTCCTTTACAAAGACATCCTCTAAATCAATAAGCTCTCAATAATATTTCCACAAGATCTTTCCTCTCTTTCCCCCTTCTTGACCCCCAAGAAGGGTTTATATAACATCTCCATCTCAATCACATCAAGATTTTCATGGAGATAATATCTCTCAAGATCCCCTAAATTAGGATCTTGACATATCTCAAGGGATTGGTTTGAGAATATCTCTCAACCATCCATGAAGATCTCAACTCTCCTTAGGACTCTCCTCGAGACTAGGGATTGAAAGCCAACATGGCTTTTGCACCAAATAATCCCTTTTTATTAATGAAAAATACATAATTATGAGAACCATATCTCATGTATTAAACATTTTACAAATGCCATTCTCCCCCTAAATATCTACGAGACATATCTCTAGCAAGTGAAGTCCAATTGACTTCATTCAAAATGCATTGGAAAGCTCAATGTGAGCTCTTTGTTGACTGGACAATGTTGGCAGTATTTGAAGCCGACTGAAAATGTGTCGACTATGAAGATCCTCTTGGATCATTTTCATACTCCTATTCCAACTCTCTTTCTGGACCTTCAACGACCCCTCTTCCGACAACCTTATTATTGGATCCAACTATGCAAAACTTTCCCTAGTCACTCTCTAATAGATTGACAATCCTTGTCAATATTGGACAATTGTTTTTCATTGATGTCAACCCTTAGAGCATTCGAGATACCCTAGAGTTATGATCGATATTGATGGTGAGTTAGTTGTCATTGATGTCAACAATAATTGTTGATTCCAACAAATGTGATCAATCCATTAGATGAAGTCTACATGAATTCCCAAAGGTATGGTTATGGAACCTAAATTTGATTAAGGAATAAGGACATGAAGGATAGTGTAATTGTAGGCAACATACTCATTTATGGATAGTCCTCGTCCTGTCATTTCCAATGGTAGGTGGTACACCATTTGGTTCCTCACGGTTAGGGAGATATTCCCTCATGAATTTGGAAGCCCTGAAGAATGGTTAAGAAGCCCCTAATTGGTTACAAGTCATTAATGAAAGGGTAAATTGGTTGTAACAAGAAAGTTTAAGAAGTTCTAATATTAATGAGAGAAGATACTTGGAAAAAGTATAAATACACCTCGAGGAGTCTCTCATAAGTACACATACATTCATTGAATATCTATCTTGTGAGAATATTTTGGTCTATTGGTGAATCTGGGGTGTGTAAATTCTTCATGGGGTATAAAGAAGGATGAAAACAAAGACCTCTGAATTAGGAAGATAATCAGGCTCCACAACCAAACATCTCCCACTTGGAGACTGATCTCAACAACTCCACTAATGTTGTATCTATTGGACTATGATCCTTCGTGGACTTGACAAATTTCTCATCTTTATCTTCATGCTTAAAGACCAATTGAAACTGAGTAGGAAATTAGTTTCTCTCTGGTTACTCCCTTAATTAACATGTCTGCAGGATACTAGACTCATCCTGCTTTATGTCACAACAATCAAGCTGGAAGTAGGATACTAGACTCGCTTTACGTCGCAACTGTTAATCTGGAAGCATAGTTCTAGTCTCATCACATCGTCTTGCTTTACATCACAGCAATAAAGCTGGAAGCAAGAGATGTCTTATCACAACAACTACTCCCCCTTTCAAGGAAGGTCCTTTCGGACTATACCAATCTTATCTCAAAATTGCTTGAACTTTACACGAGATAGAGCCTTAGTCAACACATTAGCAACCTATTCATTTGTGCTAACGTACTGGATATTTAAGGCTCCTCTCTACACCATGTCATGGATGTAATGATATCAGATCTCTATGTACTTCGACCTGTCATGGAATACATGATTATTTGTCATCCTTATGTAGATCTGGTTGTCACATAGGATCATGGTTTCTTCCATATCTAGGTCAAATAGACTGGTCAACAACTTTCAAAGCCATATACCTTTGCATATGGAAAAACATGCAGCAATGTATTCTGCTTCTGCTATGCTGAGAGAAATGTTGGATTGCTTTCTACTCTTCCATGAGATCATGGATGATCCCAAAATAAAACAACATCCTAAAGTGATTTTCCTTTCAGAAACACATCCTGCTCAATCTGCATCAGTATATCCACTCAATGTGAAATCGTGATCTCCATCATAGCTGAGACCGCAATCTATTGTACCCTTAAGGTACCTCATCACATATTTTGCAGCCACTAGGTGAACATGTCTAGGTTCTACCAGAAAATGACTCAAGGTGTTCATGGAAAAACAAATGTCTGGTCTAGTGTTCGTTAGGTACATCAACGATCCAATAATTTGTCTATACAGCGTGGTATCAATCAATTCCGACGAAGTGTCAACCAATAGCTTCAGCTTCGCTTCCATCGGTGTATTCATGGACTTGCATTCCA
Organism: Picea engelmannii; assembly: GCA_009831015.1. Taxonomy (NCBI): domain Eukaryota; kingdom Viridiplantae; phylum Streptophyta; class Pinopsida; order Pinales; family Pinaceae; genus Picea; species Picea engelmannii. Next base: position 13,147 of record WSFP011369555.1, read on the forward strand.
ACATGTCGAATCTCTTCAAGATTTCGACTGCATACTTCCCTTGGTTAAGAAAGATACTCTCTAGACTCTACCATACATTAAGACCTAAGAAATAATGCATTAAGCCAAGGTCTTTCATTTCAAATTCTAAGGCAAGTCTCTTCTTACATTCAGTGATGATCTTTTCTTCTCCGGTTAAGAATAAGTCATCCACATATAACAGTAATATCACTGGCTCATCGTTCATAACCTTGAAGTAGAGGTTAGAATCTGCTTTACTCTTGGTAAAGCCCAAGCTCATCAAGAAACTGTCTATCCAACCATACCAAGCTCTAGGAGCTTGCTTCAATCCGTATAATTCTTTCTTCAACATGCATACATGAGACTTCCTGTCTTCAACTTCAAATCCTTGAGGTTGCTCTATACACACTTCCTCTTCGATGACACCATTTAGGAAGGTTGTCTTTATGTCCACCTAGTGAAACATCCACTTCATCTTAGCTGCAAGGGATATGATGGTTCTGATTGAAGTGTATCTAGCTACATGAGTGAATGTCTCTTCATATTCAATGCCTTCCTTTTGCGAAAATCCACGAGCGACGAATCTTGCTTTATACTTCTCAAACTTCCGTAAGTAGCGTGTTTTATTTTGAAGAGCCATTTGGAGGATACGATGTCTTTTCTCTTCGGTCTGGGAACTGTTTCCCATACATCATTCTTTATTATGGATTGGTATTCCTTTGTCATGGTGTCTACCCATTCTTTCATCTGATTGGCTTCTTCATAGCAGGTAGGCTCCTTCTCTAGGAGGTCACACATCAAAGACGTATAACTAGAGAATGTATTTGGTCTTTTCACCTGTCTCGTGGTTCCTTGGGGAACACCATACTTCTCTCCATCTTGAATGAGCTCTCTAGCCCAAGATGGATTTCTTTTATGGAGGATTGTCATCTGAGGAGGTTCTTGAAATTCTACCATTTCATGGTCTTCTACAATTTCCTCATCAGGGGAAACTACATCTTCCCTCACTGATTTTGTAGTTCTGGGGATTATGGGTTCCTCTTCATGTACTTATTCAATATGGCATCATCTTGATTTTTTTAGTGTTGCATATTCATCAAAAGTCACATCCCTGCTGATATCAATGTGGCGGTGACCTGGTATGTAAATTATGAAGGCCTTGGATACCTCACAGTATCCACAAATATTTCCTTATTTCCTGAAGGTTCCAACTTGTTTCTCTTCTCTTTCAAAATATGTATAAAAAATGGGTAGCCAAATATTTTGAGATGGATTACCTCTGGCTTCTTTCTGATGAACATCTCTTCAGGGGTCTTGAACCCGAGTGCACTATGGGATAATTGGTTTTGCACATAAACAATTGTCATTGTTTCTTCTACCCATAAGCACATTGGAAGATCTTGATCATGGATCATAGTCTTCATAGCTTCCATTATCGTTATGTTCTTTCATTCAGCTACACCATTTTGTTGAGTATTATAGGGAGTTGTGAGTTCCCTCTTGATCCCAACATCTTTGCAGAAGCTCATGAACTCTTTTGAGGTATATTCTCCTCCATTATCTGACCTGAGTATCTTGATATTTCTTTCATAAAGGTTCTCTATCAAGGATTTGAATTTCTTGAACTTGTTGAACACTTCATCTTTAGATTTAAAAAAATACACCCAGGTCTTATGAGAATAATCATCAATAAATGATACATAGTATACATACCCACTAATGGAGGATGATGGCATTGGGCCACATACATCTAAATGAATGAGCTCTAGGAATCCTTCTACTTTGATGTCTCTCTTCGAAAAAGGGTTCTTGATGTTCTTCCCTTGCGCACATCCATTGCACATGCCTTCATGGTCAATTTTGAATTCTGGTAGACCTATGATAGCTTTTCATATGTATGGTAGCTCCTTGTAATTGATGTGAAATAATATTCTATGCCAAAGTTCACATGAGTTTTCAATGGCGTGGGTCATGGCAGCCTTCGAGTGACCCTTTAGTTTATAAAAACCATTTTCTTCTCTTCCAATGATGATTGCTTCATTCAGGGTTTCTCCTTTAGCCCACAGGAGGACTTCTCCATCTATAAAGGCAACTTTGAAGCCTTTCTTTTCTAAAGAAGAAATGGAGAGTAGGTTCTTTGTCAAACCTGGTACAAAGAGTATGTCCTTCATCTTTATTGATTTCCCTGAATTTAGCTTGTATCTTGATTCTCCCACTCCCTTGATGGGATATTGGTAATCATATCCAAATGCCACTTTTTAAGAAAACTTCTTTTCTGAAGTATAAGAGAGAATGTATCTCTAACCTGTCATGTGCTTGGAGGAATTTTTTAGCATCAGAAGTCACTCCTGGATTGTAGCAGGAGCAGAGCCCAACACCTATCAGTTTATGTCATGATTTGTTTAATGGGGTGATCAAATGGAGGTTAACTCAAAATGATGTGGTTCTAACTCTGAAACTAGGCCAGACATGCATGGGCAAGTAAGGTCTTAGATAACTTCAGACAGTGAGTTGCAGTAAGGGTGAGTAGGGGGAAGACTTGTGTAAGAGAGATGCGAAGGTCTGTAGTAAACACCAGGTTCCTAACATATTGTAGAAGAAGACATTTAAACGCAAGATATTCTTACCTTCAAACACAGAAAACTAGAGAAAAAATTAATGCTACAATAAATCATTTATCACAACATAATTTCCATAATTCATGCGAATCAGTCGATCACGAACTCTCTTAGTATGAGATGAAAACTTAGATAGGCAACGAAGGATTGTCTGTCATTAAAAAAAAAATCTTACATACAGATACATAACCAGAGAACTAGAGTGTGTTCAAACTTTACAATCGGGAGCTTTGCTCTACCATCGATGCCTTTACAAAATACAAAGACTGAGTCTATATACTCAGGAAAATTCACCTCACAGAGGCATGTCCAGTCACCCAAGGCTTGGTGTCCCTTCAATCAAACTTGTACTGATATCTTTCTTCGAGCACCACCTTAACTACGCATGACTTCTGTAAGGAAGGTAGTTGAGCCATTAAGCGCCGAGCTAGCATGTGCAGACTTTTCTGTCTATTCGAAGACTTCGGCATGGCTCCTTGGAAAAATCGGTACACAGGACCCCCTTCGAGCAGACCGCTTGCCAGATTCTCCATACCTCACACTCAATGAGTGAAAGGAGGTTTTAACCACCCATTCTTGCCTTCATTAACTCCAACTGAGAAACATGATTGAGATCGGATCCGATGGCGCCTGGAGATCGCGATGATCCCCTCTGTAACTGGACTCAGTGCCTTTGGCCCCTCTTACATAGCTCTTTTCGTTTCCCAAGTGACCACGAGCTGTGACCCTGTGCTTACTCTCAATGGTGCTTTCGGCGCTCGCGGATATGAAGGGGCTGATCCTTGCTTCTTAAAATCACGATGAGTGAAACACTGAGATGGCTTGATTGAGCGCCATGTGTCCTTCAAATCTGATGGTCCTAAACTCACCCGATGCTACTATGGGCCCCAAGTCTAGGATGCTCTCATCACTTCGCGCATCGGGGATATGAGGGAGCTTCTCCTTGCGCTTCGAAACCGTGATGGGTGAAAAGGCGGGGAGCCTCATCGCACGCCAGGTGTCCTCTTCAGATGGACGGCTGAGGCTGCCCCTTGATACTGCAGGCTCGACTTTGGGTGCCATCGGCACTTTGGGGTTCAGGGTTTCAATATGTACATCGACATAAAACCTCCACCCCTTGAACTCGTGACTACCAAAAAGCCGACGTGACCAGATCGCATGCCATACGTCCTTTGGGATGCACGACTGCCATTCATCCTGCACAAAATGTGGGCGCTATCCATTGTGCTATCCATGACACAACTTCTCTACCTAGGATCTCTCGCCAACCGTTGATCTTCTCATATGGATGGATCCAGACCGTTGACACTATAATTTTACCCGCTCGCTTGATTTTTAAGTCTGAAAAGGACTTCTTTTATGCGTTGTGCTCGGGCTCTCCTTGTGCAACCTGTAGACCTGGATATCCCGATGTTGAAGACAGGTAATGTTGCTAACATTAGGATCCATGGGGGATAGATCCATCCCTATGATGCTCTAAGAACTCATTCTGCAGCTTCAGTGCCTTGCTGTTGGGCTATGGAGTCAGGCTCAAAACATCCCGCTGCTGAAAATACAAGCCGAAAAATAAAAGCAACAAAATAAAATACATGCTCAAAGGAGCTTATTTATATACAATCCTAAACTAATAAAACACTTTACATGGGGATAGGTGAAATAAGATTTCCACCATAGCCGTTCAAGCAGCTTCCTGGATAGAAGCTCCTTCCTTCTGTCAACGATCATCAAGAGATGGTGTAACCGTGACAGCAAAATGGTTACACTCTTCAAATCCTCCTTACAGGTTGGAGTTGAGATGAAATAGGGAGGCTCCAAGGCATAGGGGAAATTCCACTCCATGTACTTGCTGACAGGGTCATAGAATGAGTGGCCAATCCCAGAAAAATGGCAACAAACAGCCGCCTGTGCTACACAGTTGTCCACCTGTGGCTGAATATCTTTGATAAGCACAGGTAGGAGGACAACTGACGTAGGCTCACTGAACTCAGGTGGGGGATGTTCGTTGATTAGATCTGGATAGAACATGAAATGCGCGCTCAGCTGTTCCTCTCATTCCTCCTCCTCTTTTCCGTGCACTCCCCCATCTTGTAAAAAGGGAATGGTCTCTCGATCCTTCTCTTCAATCCCAAATGTAAATACATCATGGGAAATCTCATGAAGGAAGAAAGAACGATCCTCTTCCACAATGGCTTCCTTGTTTAAATCTGAGACAGTAGGATCATTGGGGGCAGATGCTAACGCATCCAAATAATCTTCAATAATCTCTTCAAAAGAGCTACTTAGATCATCTGCCTCGAAGACTAGAAAATCCTTTTTGCTTCCTTCAGATTCCAATTTTTCACACTAGGGAGTGGGGAATATCGCCTGCACCACTAGTTCACTCAGAGCACTATCTTCTTCCCTGGGAACTTCATCACTCTCATAACTCCCCCCTGTTGCAGATGAATGGGGAGGAGAAAGGACAGAGCTCTAATCCAGGTCATCAGAATCATCCTCATAGCCTATGTCTGAAACAACTTCATCCAGTATAGAGTTGTGGTATCCCTCACTATAGTTATGACAAACTAACACAGAGGGATAAAACTCTTGGTAATAGGCGATGAAAGCTGCATGAAACTCCGAGAGTGAAGAAATGCTAGCAGGGGGTAAAGAATGATACCATTTACGTGCATCTCTTGCTAACGAGAACATGCACATTTTCAATAATACATCCTCATGATGTATCTCCCACTGATGCATGAGTTCATGAAAATCACTGAGGTGCTGAGCAGGGTTGTCATCTTCACACTTTCCAAATATGGGAGAATAATCACCCCATTCATTCGGAGAGGGGACAACATTAGGAAAACCAAGAATAGTAGAAAAATTAAAAGGAGCAAACCCGATAGCAAGGATTTTCTCCATATCGAACCAATGGAGTCGCCAATCGATCCTTCAATCATGGAGTCACCAGGTGAAATATGCGCAGCTTCGAATGTGTATGGTCCTTGATCACCATCAAAGGCTAGATCCTAACGTTGTTTTTACCCCAGGAAGCTTCTCAAGCTGAGAAAGCAACTGCTAAAACCTTCTCGAGAAAGCTCCTTAGGGTCAGCTTTCAAGTGTGCTAACAGTAGCCACAGCTGAAACAGTGATGTGGAAACCTTGGAGTCACCACAGTGGAGTTTCCAGGTGCACAGTAGCAATCTTGAAGGGCTCTGATGTCTGATGCACCTTCAGAATCAGAGGCTCAATGTCGTTCTGCCCAGGGAAAATCTTCAACTTCGTCCCTGGAAACGACGCCAGAAAATGTTAGCGTCAGAAGTCACTCCTGGATTGCAGTAGGAGAAAAGCCCAACGCCCATCATTTTATGTCATGATTTGTTTAATGGGGTGATCAAATGGAGGTTAACTCAAAACAATGTGGTTCTAACTTTGGAACTAGGCCAGACATGCATGGGCAAGTAAGGTCTTAGATAACTTCAAATAGTGAGTTGTAGTAAGGGCGAGTAGGGGGAAGACTTGTGTAAGAGAGATGAGAAGGTCTACCATAAACATTAGGTTTCTAATAGACTGTAGAAGAAGACATTTAAACGCAAGATCTTCTTACCTTCAAATGCAGAAAACCAGAGAAAATGATAATGCTACAATAAATCCTTTATCACAATATAATTTCCATAATTCGTGCAAATCAGTCAATCACGAACTCTCTTAGTATGAGATGAAAACTTAGATGGGCAAAGAAGGACTATCTGTCGTTAAACAAGAAATCTTACATACAGATACATAACCAGAGAACTAGAGTGTGTTCAAACTTTACAATCAAGAGCTTTGCTCTACCATCGATGCCTTTACAAAATACAAAGACTGAGTTTATATACTCAGGAAAATTCACCTCACAGAGGCATGTCCAGTCACCCAAGGCTTGGTGTCCCTTCAGTCAAACTCGTACTGATATATTTCTTCGAGCGCCACCTTAACTACGCATGGCTTCTGTAAGGAAGGTAGCTGAGCCATTAAGTGCCAAGCTAGCGTGTGCAGACTTTTCTATCTATTCGAAGACTTCGGCATGGCTCCTTGGAAAAATCGGTACACAGGACCCCCTTCGAGCAGACCGCTTGCCAGATTCTCCATACCTCACACTCAATGAGTGAAAGGAGGTTTCAACCACCCATTCTTTCCTTCATTAACTCCAAACGAGAAACATGATTGAGATCGGATCCGATGGTTCCTGGAGATCGCGATGATCCCCTTTGTAACTGGACTCGGTGCCTTTGGCCCCTCTTACACAGCTCTTTTCGTTTCCCAAGTGACCACGGGTTGTGACCCTATGCTTACTCTTAATGGTGCTTTCAGCACTCACGGATATGAAGGGGCTGATCCTTTCTTCTTAAAATCGCGATGAGCGAAACGCCGAGATGGCTTGATTGAGCACCATGCATCCTTCAAATCTGATGGTCTTAAACTCACCCGATGCTATTGTGGGCCCCAGGTCTAGGACGCTCTCGTCGCTTGGCGCATTGGGGATATGAGGGAGCTGCTCCTTGCACTTCGAAACTGCGATGGGAGAAAAGGCAGGGAGCCTCATCGTGCACCAGGTGTCCTCTTCAGATGGACGGCTGAGACTGCCCCTTGATACTGTGGGCCCGACTTTGGGCACCATTGGCACTTCGGGGTTCGGGGTTTCGAGATGTACATCGACATAAAACCTCCACTCCTTGAACTCGCGACTGCTGAAAAGCCGACGTGACCAGATCTCATGCCACGCGTCCTTTGGGATGAACGGATGCCATCCATCCTGCAAAAAATGTGGGCGCTATCCATTGCACTATCCTTGGTGCAAATTCTCTACCTACGATCTCTCGCCAACCGTTGATCTGCTCATATGGATGGATCTGGACCGTTGACACTATAATTTTACCCACTCACTTGATTTTTAAGTCCGAAAAGGACTTCTTTTATGCACTGCGCTTGGGCGCTCCTTGTGAAACCTGTAGACCTGGATATCCCGATGCCGAAGACAAGTAATGTTGCTAACAAAATCACTATCAATGAGCTAGATGTCCTCTCCAGGTGTAACCGATCCTGATAGGGCCGAGATTAGGACATAGTATTTGATCTTCTCTCTTATCATCTTTGTAGGTGGCTCTTCATCTTCAACTGCATGGGAATGGTGCCTCTTATGTTTCCTCTTGTATTCTTCTCATCTGGCTAGACAAAATTTCATAATGTGTCCCATATTTTCACAATGATAGCATTGTACATATGAGTAATCTCTTTCCCTTCGTTGTCCTCTCTTCTAAAATCTCTTTGGATGAGATTCTTTATTATTGAATTTATTTGGTGGTTGAGGCTCTTTATGAGTGTCCTTCTAGAAGTTTGGTTTCTTCCTTCCTCTTTTGGTGTGAGTAGCTAGGGCTTGATCATCATCTCTTGCTAGTAGCGCTTCACGGTTAGATACTCTTGTTTCTTCTTGAATGCATTCTTCCCATAGACGGTCAAACTTCAGTTTCTCCGTTCTGGCACAAATCATTTGGATGAATGCATACCAAGGTATTGTGAGACCATTAAGAGTTGTCATTATGAGATCGTCTTCATCTATGGTGTCTCCAATTGCCTCTAACTGTTCTTTAAATTCTAAGATTCTAGAGAAATATTCTTGGATTGTTTCTCCTTTCTGCATCCTCATATTCTTCAGTTGATTTCTCAGATTCATCTTCCAGTTTATGTTCTTTCCTTCGTACAGTATTCTTAGGGAATCAAACATTTATTTCAGATTCTTATTTGATGACACATAAGGAATCAGGTGGTCTTTGATTGAATCTGCAATGATTCTTTTGTCCCTGATCACGTCCTTTAGATGCTTGGATTTTTCTGCAGCATCATCGAGTTCTGGTACTTCTTCTTTGACAAATATTGCTAGGTCATTCTCTTCAAGGATCAGGCTGATCTTATACTTCCAGGAACAAAAGTTTTCAACACCTTATAGTTTGTCATCAAGCTTCGTGCTTGCAAACATCTTTTACCTGGAGCTAGGAAAATGACCAGAAAATGAAAATGCTCAAAATCAAATTCTGAACTTACTATGAGATTCTCTTGGCTGAGGCGAGTAGCCTGGTGTGCTTGGATATGAGAAAATTCAACTTTTACCCCTCCAAACTTGATTTGTGGATTTCTGGACTGGTGCTTCTGGTACTTTGTGAAACAAGGGTTTCAATTTCTGGGAGATCTATCCATTGAAAAGGTGCACTGAGAGTGCCAAAGTAATCCTTGGGGGAGGGAACACTTTTCTAGATGGTTTTAGGGTTGAAAAGCTTCACCATCAAAAAGCCCTAATTTGCGTGTATGAAAACAGTGACGTTTTTCACTCTTGTGAAGGATGCTTTCTTCAGCTTGTCTCTAAAACCATGTTAATGTTTAAACCATTATTATAGTTCTTTGCATTTCAATATATTACAATAGCATAATACAAGATCACTGAGAAATACACAATCACAAGAGACAAAACATTTATCCTAGGAACCCCTCTAGGGAAAGAAAACCCAACAAAACTTCCTTATTATAGATAGCCAATACAATGCCAAGAGATAACTCAAGCTAATACAGAAGATCCTCTTCCAAAGATGCACCTCTCTCTCTCTCTCTCTCTTCTCCAATAGAAACTCTGAAACTTGTCTCTCAATGAGTAAGTGAGGTGTGTCTAAGTGAGGCGCTAGCCTTCTTATTTATACTAATCTAGCACGTGTAAAGTGTCTCTTCACTGGCAGGGCCGAATTCTTAATCTGGGTGGTTATAACCACCTTTATTGTATTTCAAGGCCTCTTTGATATATTCTGGGGCCAAATTCTTCTTTTTCCTTTTACAATTACATTATGACCAATCCGCAAAAGGGGATTTGGTCCTTTTACAATAGCTGACATGATCAATCCATAATGGGGATTGATCCAATGAATAATATATCAAATAATAATAAGAATACTCTTTGTGGTTACATTATTTCAACACTTCCAATATGCATAATATGAAATGGTACTTGAGTTGTATATGCTCAGTCTTCGAATGGAAGGTTGAGTTATTTGCAAGATGATTGGAACTCTCACTATCACAATACAACCTGTTATTCTTATGCTTCTTTCCCAATTCCTCTATAAACCTCTGTAACCAAATAATTTCTTTACTAGCATATGTAGCAACAACATACTCTGCCTCTGTTGTTGAAAGTGCAACAACCTTTTGCATTTTCAAAATCCAACTTACTATTGTTCCACCTATAGTAAAAACATACCATGTGGTGCTCCTCCAGATTATTTTCAGCACGAGTGAATTTACTTATTCATTTCATGAGTCAACTGAGACAGACTCACTAGACAACAACTAAACATGTATTAAGATATATATGAGACACAATTGGATATGGCCTGAGATATGCCTCCAGAGTGAACTTGAGTTTGTAGGATATGTCAATTCAGATTGAGCAGAAAGTACAATGGACTGGAAGAGAACATCTGGTTGATGTTCTACCATGAAGTTTTCCATGGTTTGTTGATGCAGCAGGAAAAAAAATATTTATGGCCTTGAATACAACAAAAGCAGAGTATGTATCGTTGAGTGTGCAAAGAAGTATGGCTTCACAAGCTTCTGATATATTTACTTGATCATGAGATGGATCCTATGATGATAACGAGAGATGTGTGCAAATCTTTTTGAGAACCAAGTGTTTCATGATAGACCGAAACACAATGAGATGGAATATCCTTATATTAGAGATATGATGCAGAGGAAAATTGTACACATGCAATACCTTCCTACACATGAGAAGATTGCAGACATCTTCACAAAACTAACTTGGTGAAGAATACCTCCCTAGTTGAGAGGGAGTATTGATGAATCCATCCAAGACAAAATTCAAAGTACATCTGTGTGAGAATTGGCTTGATGAAGAATGCCTCCCTAGCTGAGAGGGAGTGTTGATGATTGTAGCTATGTGAGACATTCTCTAGCTTACAAAACTGTGATATGTGGATCATTGCAACCATGTGAAATATTCTCTAGCTTACAAACTTGAGAGAAATCCCCTGAAGAGGGTATGTGGTTCCTATTTGAGACAGATGTGGAATGTAGAGGTGACCTCCTCCATTTAGAGAGTTGATAAGAAATCTAGATGATTCTCCTAGGGGAAAGGCAATGTGTTGAGTTAGACATGCATGTGGCTGATCACAAGGTGAACGTGTGAAATCCCAAATTGTTGGGTGCATCATCATGAGAAAATAAATGAAGATGATGTATTAGCCTCCTCTGAGTAGAAGAGTTGACGAGAAACTCCAAATGACTCTCCTGTGTAATGCAGTGGAAAATAAGACCTGTTGAGTGGACGTGCCTATGGACGAGCATATGTGAACGTGTGAAGAAGTGGTTCTTCTGTGTAATGCAGTGAGCCAGAGATATGTACATCCCTATGCATGTGCTCCTAGTGGATGAGCACTAGTGGGTGTATCAGATCCCTTTCTATATTGTTCAAGAGACAGACCCGCCTGTAACCCTAATTGTAATGTAAAGGGTATAGGTCGACCCCACCTTAATGTGACTGGTAATTGATGTTGAAGATAATTAATTTGGTTAATATTAGTTATATTATAAGCTAGTGAGGTCGGCCTTGTTGTGCCAATAGACACTTTTGTTTATAGGTTCAAGTTAGTATAAGTAAAGGTAAATTCCCCATTGAGGAAAAATATCTTTCATGTGAGTTTGGAAAATTAAGCAAGTACATCTTCTTGGTAAAAGTGCACACCTCTCTTGGGTGCTAGTCTTCTAGGGTTTGAGGACCCTCTTGTGTGCTAGGTTTTATCTTGGTGGTGAAGGTATTTCTATTGAATAATATAACAAAGGATTTTGCTGGGTTTTCTTCCCTTGTGGAGAAGGGTTTCCCATGATACTTCTTGTGCATGGTTCTTCTTCTTGTGATCTTGGTTGCTGCAACATTTATGGTTATGGTTAAATGCTAAAAATGGAATGATCTTCATCCTTAACCTTAACTATTGAAAAATCAACATATTAGGCCCATTTGAATGCGTTTTTCCAGCTCATGTGTGATAGAATCAATGAATTGATCCATGGTAGGCATCTTCAAATTTGTTCCCATGAGATACCTGCTTGAATGGAAAGTGGAAACATAGACAACATATTCTGGTCCTAGCTTGGCCAATATTGTTAGAAAAAGTTGGCCCACTTGTTTAGACTTATCAATACCACAAGATTCTAAGCTCAATATCAAATATTTAAACTTAGTAAATAAATATTGTATCTTAAATATTGTATATTATCAAAACTTTTAGGATCCAAAGTTTTCAACTCTACCTCAAGCATATGACCTCTCATCTGATCTTTCTTTCCAAAAAACCTTTCCAAGGTGGTCCAGATCTTGTTTGGAGTCTTACATGCGGCAAAATGAAACCATAGATCAGTTGAAATCAATTAAAGAATAAGTCATGTGGCTTCATCCTTTCGGTTCACCCATGTCATCTTCTTAATTGTTGATGTAGGTTATGTTTTTGTCTCCGTCGTCAAGTTGTGCAGTCATTTCCTTCTGAGTTGGAATTCTTCCTTGGGATTCCAATCAAAATAATTGTATGGTGGGAGGATTACCACAAATTTTGATTGTATAATATGTTTCCTATCCATATCTCCCACTTTTTATGAGAACCCTAAAAATTTACTCTCAATCTGCAAGTGAAAAACTAAGAAATCACTACAAAAAGGGCACTTTAAGTGAAAATTCGTAGCAATTTTAGGAGACGAACTTCAAACTTACTTTATGAGAAAACGGTGAGGAATCTCGCCAAATGTTTGAAACCCCACTTGAAGAATGGGTCAATTTACTTCCCACGTGAGTCATTTCCTCAAAAATTTAATATTTTTGGAGAAATCACTAAAGAAAGGTACGACCACAGATTCATATAAGTTTCAGGAGGTGATCATACGACTTACTTTTTGAGCGAATGGTGAAGAATTTCACCAAATGGATGAAACTCCACTTGCAGAAAAACTCCAAAGAATAAGGAAAACTCCAATTTTCCTTATTCTTTGGCTTGGTTGGCTTGCTCCAAGCAGCATAGCTCTGATACCATGTCAATGTGTCATCGAAACCTACATAGTATATCTAGATAAAGAAAGTACTGTTACCCATGATTTTGGTCATCATGATGGTGTATTGATGATGGTGTACTCAGGCTCCTCATAATAACTTTCTCCTGAGAAAAGTGAAATTCATCTCTTCCCAGAAAACTTACTTTTGAAGAGAGTTCATAGGTTGCCAATATACTAGGGTGCGAGAATGACCCATTCTCGCAGGCTGCCTTAAGCTAGGGTGTGAACTTCTCACACTGTGCTACATAGCTAGGGTGCGAACTTGCTCTAAATCTTGGAAAAAGATGAATTCTCGATGGTTCTAGAAGGGAATCTTCTAGAATAATGGGTTGGCATTCGAATGGTTATCGTTGTACTGGATTCGCTGATATTGTGGAATCATTCTTATCCAAGTAACCATCTCATTCTCTCCTATATATTGATGGAATTCTCATGGAAAAGGTTAAGAAAGATTCATTGGAGAATTAGTGAAAGAATTGTGTGAAGGAATTAGCTTGAACAGGAGCTTAGAGACTCTAGCAAGTCTATCAAGAGGATTTGATCTTCTTCATACAAGGATCGAGCAAGTGTGTGTGTGTTGGAGCCAAGAGCCACCGAAAGGAAGCTTGCAACATCAAGGCGATCAGGTTGTGATATTCTACTTTCAATTAATATGATACAGTGGCATGTCCTTTTCCCATAGTCATTCTCACTTTATTGTGTAATTCCTTGATCATACACATAAGTTGACAGTTGAATATATTTTGCTATCTTCACTTTGGTTGGTTTGTGTTGTCTTGGTATTGACCTCATGAGAGCACCGAAGTGAAGCGGGAGCAACAGAGACCCTAGGAAGCAATTCAAAGGTATGTTACTTGTTCCTTCCTACTAGCTAATTCAATGGTCAAAACTTAGGGAAAGAGTCATGTCCTGTCCTGTCCTATTTTGTTCTAGATCCAGGTGGATCTAGGGAGATCAGTTAGTGTCTGCACCTACCGATTAGTCCGATAAAAAAATTGGTGACTCCGCTGGGGAAATAACCCGTTTTCTTTGTGGTTTTTGGGATTTTTCCTTAGCCATTTGCTTTTTCCTTACCTTTCTCCATTCATATCAATCTCTGAGTCTTCAGGATGCCCTGATAGACCCTTTGGGTCCAAAGGCCTCTTCAAATTTTGTGTCTTTTTCCAAAAATTTGATTAGTTTCAGACATTCTCGCACTGCACTCCACAATGGCCTGCGAGAATATATTGAGTTCGCACCCTGCTTTTAGGTTCAGTGTGAGGTTCTCGCACTCTACTCAAAGCTCACCTGCAAGAATGACCTATTCTCTCACTGTGTAATACTGCTAGCCTGCGAACCCTCTTTTTCAAAATTTTGGATTTGACTTTTTGCATCTTCAACTGCCCAGATCAGTATAGGTGCTTAACAAGAGTTTTTTGGACCATTGGTTGATGTTTTCTTGTCTTCGTTCTTGTGAACGAATAGTCTTAGGAAATCAAGACTCTTCCTGTCCATTTTTCTTGACTTTTCTCTGCAAAGATATACTCTCTGATTTTGGAATCTGAGTGTGCTTGGTTGGTTAAGAATCGGTGATCGATTGAAAGTTGAGTTTCGTTGTATTTATCATTTGCTCATTATTTGATAGATCTTTTTTCTCATGCAATTGAAAAGGCTAGTTTGGTTTGCTTGTTATTTTTGTTTCCATTGAAAGATTGGTTTGGGTTTTTATCTATTGCTTGTTCATTTTTTTTTGATTTTCTTCACTGTCACCATATGGTGTAGGTCCTTTTTGAAAAGTGAACAACATTTTTTTTTTCAAAAGAATTTTCGTTTTCGAAAGTATTGAAAATCAATTGTTGAAATTATTGAAAAACAAAAACAATAGAGAATTGTTATTGATGCATGATTTGTTGCAATTGCATTTTAAAGGAAATTGTGTATTGTAGTTCAAGGTTGATCTAAAAACTCCTCTTTCCCTCCCGTACATAGGATTCATTGAACGAAAATTGATATATTTCATTCTTATCCATGCATCATTGGGTCAGAGTCTTATACAACATCAGTTTCATCTCTGATTCCTTTGAGTAACAACAACCCTTAATAACACTGCGCAATTGTAAAATTTAACTAGTAACTCTTTTCTAGGGCTCTATTACACCAACATTTAGCTAGGCTAGCACTTTGGAATAGGCAGAGAGATACACTCTCCAAAGCACAAAACACACAATAACATCTTTTGTTAAGGAGTGTTAAATTCCATTTACAACATCTTGTCCTGGGAAGCCCTTCTCACACAAGGGTCAAACACGAGGTCGCATTGATATTGACAAAGTTACTTATCCTGCTTTGTTGATATCAGTGTAGAGATTGCACGTATTATGGGGATCACTTGGAGCTATACCCACAATGATGAGTGGAAGCCTTTTGAGTTGATTTTGGGCTAGATACCCTGCCCTTGCATGTGGATCGGACTGTCGACTGTCCCCCCAGGATTTATTGGTGTTGGTGGTAACCTTAGTGGCCTATCTTTCTAGATTCTTACACAAAGTGATTGTGAAGGGGAAAGTCTTCACGGTACCTGGAATTGACGTTGGCCAAACTCACTCGGGCTCCTTGGAGGGTATACCCACGATTATGTGTGGGAGCTTGCACCAGGGTGTAAGTTCGTTAAGCAGGTCGTCAGCGTAACTTTTCCACCCTAGCCTTGCCCCTTCTCGTCTCGTTGTTGTGATGTTGGATTTCATCACCAACTAGTGGCTTCGGAATTAGAAGGTCTTGTTTGCTTGGTATTGTTTCCTAGATTTTCTTTACTAGCGTGTGCTCTTTGTTTACCAAAGTTGACTATACGATTTTCTTCATAAGTTTTCACTCATTTACAATACCTCCTCCACGTCATTAACATAGAATGCATGGTTTATCTCCAGAGCATCTGGAAGGTTCTCAACCCTTGCCTACAAGTTCACTTGAGGGCTCTCCTCAGTGGAGTGAAGTCCCAGACATCACCACGCCACAAGTGGAACGAACTGACTCTCTCGAACATTTTCGAATCACTAATACTCGAGAGGAATTTTGACTTCACCCTGATTCTGAGCGACCGTTTATGTGACTGAATTCTTCTAGAGACTTAGTTGTTACGTCTTCTGGATCACCGGTTGGACCCTTTCCAGGCATTGAAGGCCAAGATCTTTTTTGGTCTACGGGTGTTTTTCGATGGGACTTTTTTGGTCCAGGTACACCTATGATTTCTGAAATCAACCCACGTGTGATTTCTGAAATCTCTATCCCAGAGACAGTACCGTTTACAACCACCTATTACTTTCCTGGTATCGAAATGGCCCATCATACAAATACTATGAGTGTTCACACCAGGATTACCGCGGTTAGTCTCACTCCCATCAGCACACCGTGAATGCCCAATGTCACCCCAACACTACCCCCTGTATACTGTGCATTGAATGCTTCCATTCCCACTCCTATGCAAACCCCATCCGACTCTCCTAGTGGTCCTTCTTCTTTTGGGCACTCTCTTCCCAGTTTTATTTCGACACTCCCTCAATTTTCTTTTGGAGGACCTCTCTCGTCCTCCATTGGCAGTCTTAATCCTAGTGGAACTATTCCGTCATTCACACCGACTTAGCAGATTCCCATCGGTGGACAATTTCACCAAGGTGGTATGACTCAACCCCCTCTTAGCAGGCAAATTCCTATTGGAACGCAAATCCCAATTGGAACACAACCCCCAATTGGAACGCTACCCCCAATTGGAACACCACCTTTGATGGGAGGACCGACCCCACCTTATGGAAAAAACATACCTCCATCCTTGGCCGAGTATTGGAATCATTTGATACAACATCCTCCTCAATCGACTGGGGGGCAACAATTTCCATTTGCATCTGTGATACCCCCTAGTATGGGATAACCATATCCGGGTACAGTTAATCCCATTTTGGGGGTCGAATGCTCAAACTCACATTCTTGTTCCATGATACAATCCCATGAGCTACTATCCTCTCCAACCACCACTGAATCTGCCTGGGTCTTCACATTATATGCAGACTGCTTATGGTCCTACTGGTTTTCCGACAGGGCTTCCCCCCCAAATCCACCAGTACCCGTAGGTGAATCGACAGTTACCCTTTTTGGCCACTTTGGATCTTCCAGAGTTTTCAAGGATTTTAAATGATCCAATTCGTCACTCTCCCCAATGACCTGCTATACCAGCCAAGCTACCATCAAACATTCCTAAATTCGATGACAAAGCGGGAGAGGACCCAAACAATCACGTTATGACTTTTCACCTCTGGTGTTCATCCAACTCATTGATGGATGACTCTATTCGTTTACGTATTTTTCAATGAACCCTCACAGGTTCTGCTACGAAGTGGTATATAGAATTGCCACGAGGTTTCTTCTCTAACTTCAACACCCTAGCTATGGCTTTCCTCACACACTACCAGTTACCAATTCGTTATGAAACGGGGATCGAGATTTTGAGTTCTTTGAAACAAAACAAAGCCACTCATATATCCGATCACATTCATGAGTGGCGATGGAGGCGTAGTCTCATTAAACTTGAACTCCCTAATCAGTTGCTGACAGAATGGTTCACAAAATCATTTGTGAACGACATCGGTTGTGACATCGCCATGGGTGGAGTAGTCAAGAAATAATAGGCCATAAGTCGTGCTCAATGCCTTGACCTCATTTACTCACAAACGGGTACCCTTTACGATTTACTCCCTGACTTACCTCGCCCTTCCACTTCCGCCACTTCAACTACTCCAGCTGCTTTGCATGTAGCTGACAGTGTGATTGGCACTTTCTAGGCCCAACCACAAACCGCCTCAAGCACCAACCCCAAACCTGCTTCTAATGTTCAAAATGATCCGTCTCCTACCCCTCCCACCGACAAGACTTCTGAGGTAAATGCAGTTCAATCTACCCCAGCCAACAAAAACAAATCTAAAAAGGGAAGAGGTAAGAATAAGGAGGAAAAAAATACTTCTCAAGCAGAGAGAACCAAAACTACACCTGGTGACGATCGGGATAAGCGCAAACCTCGATACCCTTGTCTTATCTGTGGTGATGATCACTACACGAAGGATTGTCCATGACGTGCCGAGGTCACTAAGTTCCTAAAAGGGGCTCCAAAACCACCTGCTCCGACCATTTTGTCCCAACCCTTCTCGTCTCAACAACAAGCTCAGTTGGTCATTCATGACCAACCCTCATATTCTATTACATCCTATGTATTGATGTGTACTGGTGATTCCAAGAAAAGCAACGTTGCACTCACCACTCGTGCCAAATATTATTCTCCCTCTAAAGAGAAGGTTGATGATCTACCTCCCTCCTTGGTACAACCCTCTCCCGCGACTCCACCTACCAACGGTCCTCTTCATCTCGAACGACCAAGCCTCAACACAGTTCTTCGACCCCCCCCAAAGGGTGTCGTTCAGAAATCGAATTTCAATCCTCATGATCGTGCTGCCCAGAACTACAGCATTGTTGAATATCTGGCCCAAGCACCTTCTGCGATGTCAGCCCTCGAAGTCCTTCAAATTTGTCCTATGCAACGGAAGGCATTGTTGAAAGCTATCGGTGGAATTGATCCGACGGATATGAATTTAATAATTTTTGACTTGGAAGATCACATTCCAAGGTTACCCCCTCAA
>ML850909.1:0-23279 GCA_009831015.1 Picea engelmannii
GGTCTGGAGTGTCTGAGATATAGAAAATATGTTTGATGAATATAGCCTATATAAGAAACCAATCTAAAAACCAACACTCTGTTTTCACACTTCAAAGATAACACTCTTCACATAATTCAAAAATTAAAAATCAAAACTCATAGACAACATATGCTTTAAGCTCTTTCTCAGGTGACTAATCTGTTCATTGTAGGCTCATGAATAAGAAAGATGAACTTTTATGTTGTCCCCTACAACATCTATACTAACAATAATTAACATGCTACATATTCTCAAAAGAAAGCATCAATCAATTATAGAAGAAATAACAGGTAGAGGAAGACACTCCATTATAGGTGCATTTATGATGAGAGATGGAGGTATTGATTGTGCCTATGTTTGCAAAGTGTAATCTAATCAATTCTGGAAAAAAAATCTAAGTGTAGTAGGATGCTCCATTATAGGCTCATGTAAAGTGAAATATGGAGATCCAACTTGTCCCTAGGTTTGCAAAATAAAAACAAACACTAGAGAATTTAATCTAACAAATACATGCACTCCAAAGACTCTCTTACAGGAAACAAGATTTTCCATTCGCTGGCTTATGAAGGTGAAAGATGGATTATGATCTCATTTCCTATAACAACTCAATTCAATGATAACTTGCAAGAAATCCCTATCTAATTTTGCACACTTATTCAAATCAATGACATTCAGAAACTAAATCAATGCAACTTGACAATTATGAAAAGTTATTTCATTCCTACACATGAAACAAAGGTTTTAATTAGATGTTCCATTTGCTTCCTCTTGTAATGCGAAGGATGGACTCTCAAATTGTTCCTATACTGCCACAATTTATAATAAATTCTAATAGTGAAATCAAAATAAAATAACATGAAATCAAAATAACAGGTACATGAAATAAAAATCTATACTAATAATTTACAATGAGATTACCAAGATGGATCGGTGGGCCCTTGCCAATGCCAACATGGAATCTTTTAGATCAACAAATGCTAAATTCTAAAGGATACAAAATATCATTGAATTCAAACATACATTAATCTTCAACAAGTAGGTTTAAAAAAAGAGTTTGTTAAGAAATCCAATCTGCAGAATAAAAATTCCTCTTCCTTCCTTAGACCTACGAGGTCTTATTTATACATAAAATCCATGGATAAATGGATGGAACCTAATCCCTAAACTCAGAAAACAAGTTTTACAATTTTAGGATAAATCCCAAAAATCTGGGTTTTTTTTTTATCAATTTGGGTAGATTCAAGTTAGAGATCCACCCATATCTTCTACATAAATTTGTATTTTGGAAGCATGTTCATATTTTACTAAATTTTTCACATTCTAGAAAAAACCCATATCGTAGAAATTCTAGATATGATACCATCTGCACGGAAATCGAGGCGCAAGCTGGCAGTTTGAGATTTTTGCTAATTTTTGCATAATCATTCCCCCTGAGTTGTAGGTCCACACGTGTGATATGGGTGAATTCAAACCCATTCATCCACATGTAAACGTTTCTCTGGACAAAATCCATGTCCCCGATTTTCTTCTAGAAGCATTTCAATTTTTTGAACTATTTCTAGTACCGGACGGTTGTTGATGTTGGTACCGGACGAGCATAACATTGGTACTAGACGAGTGCATAATTGGTACCGAATGAGATGAGTACTGGATGAACGTCGAAACAGGTGCCATATGAATAGGGGTTGTTGTCTTAAGGTATTCTTAGATCATTCAAAGTAATTATAGAGATTAAAACATCAAATATTCAATCCAAATAATTAATAAATCATCATAAATCATGACTAAACATAAGTTACCTCATATGTACACAATAATGGATAAAATAAATGTCTGTTGAGGAAAATCGAAACATAGTGCATATGCATGAGGCAAAATTGGTCAGGATATGGGACAAGATAAGTCAATTGAAGGTGACAAAAATGAGGCTCAACACAGTCTATCATGTGAAATCTCTCAAGGAGATCTCGTGCATACTTGGCCTAAGACACTTTGATTCTTGATGCATCCTAGCTGATATCGAGTCCAAGGAATAAGTGTATAGGACCCATTTCCGTCATCAAGAACATATCATGTAGAATCCTTATGACTGCAACAATTGTTGAAGTCGATCTACTGGTGATCAGAAAATCATCAACATACAAAACTAAGAGTAGAAGTGAATCAATCGTCCTGAGCATGTAAACATTCAGGTCTGATTTACAATGTACAAAGTTCTATGACAGTAGGTAGGATTCCATCTTGGCATATCATGCCCTCGGAGCCTGCTTGAGGCCATAAAGAGACTTCTTCAGTCGACAGACCAAAGATGAAAAGTGCATAAATCCCCGGGGCTGCTCCATATAGATCTCCTCAGGGAGATCACCATGAAGAAATGCATTCTTCACATCCATATGATGGACTTCCCATCGCTTGGTTGCCGCAATGGAAAGTTCCAAATGTATGGAATCCATATTCACAATTGGAGCAAAGGTATCATCATAGTCAATGCCATGCATCTATTGAAATCCTTTGGCAACAAGCCTGACTTTGTAAATGTTAATATGTCCATCCACTACGCTCTTGGTATTGTAGACCCATCTATACCTGACAAGTTTCCTTCCATAAGAAAGGGGAACCAGATCCCAAGTTTGGTTCTAGAGGAGGGAGTTTTACTCCTCCTGCTTGGCAGATTCCCAAAAGGGATTTCCAGCACCCTCGCCATAAGACTTTGGATCTGAAGATTGAACCAAGAAAATATGCCTAGGTGGAAATGGTTCAATGTCAGTGAGTGCAAGGGGAGTCTCTTCAAAATTAGATCAATTCCTCCTAGTATCTGGTGGATCACCAAAAAGATCCCCTACATACTGAAGAGTAGTTTGGGCCCACATGGGCCTCTGCTCTGTCTCTGCATCTGGATCTGGATGCACTAACTCTATATCTGACTATAATGACTCTGTATCTAGATCATATAAATCCTCTGAATTAGAACTCTCATATGAAGAAGAGCCGACATGTGCATGATCATCATCTCTGACAGGTGGAAGAACAAGGGTGTTTGGATGCGGTTGTTGAGGTACATGTGAGACACTTTTCTTGAATTGGACACTTCTCTCAATGATGAACCAGCTTGAGGAAAGATCAATAAGTCTATATCCCTTCACATCGTCAGAGTATCTAACAAAAATACACTCTTTTATCTGTGGATCAAGTGCCTTCCTCTTTTCAGAGGGAATTTGGGCCCATGCACGTGAACCGAAAATACGAAAGGGGGTCACTTCTAGTTTGAGGCCGCTCCAAGCCTCATAGGGGGTATTATCCTTCACAAATCTATGGGGAGATATGTTTTGGATGTAAGTTGTAGAATTAAGTTCCTCGGCCCATAATCTTTGTGGAAGTGACTTTGCATGTAGCTTGCAAGATGCCATCTCTTTTAGAGATATTTTTTTCTTCTCAACAACTCTGTTTTGTTGCGAAGTATAGGGAACTGTGTGTTGCAACTCAATCCCTGCCTCATGGAAAATGTTTTGGAGCTCATGGTTGACATACTATCCCCCATTATCAGTTCGGAGGACTTTTATTTTCTTTCCTGACTGTTTCTCAACCAGGGCTTTGAAATATTTGTGGTGTTGAAAGACCTATGATTTTTTCCCGAGAAAGAAAATCCATGTGAAACGTGAGAAATCATCAACAAAAATGAGCATGTACCTCGCTTTGTTGATTGATGGATGTAGAAAAGGGCCCATGAGGTCACTATGGATCAGATCTAAAAAGAGGAAGCTCTCTGAGTCTTTCCTTTGTCGAATTTCTCTTGAGGGTGTTTTCCAAGAACACATCCCTCATAGATTCCTTTGGAAAAATGGATGTCTAGTAGACCATCGACCAATATTTGTTTGCTAATATGTTGTATATATCTGAAATTCAAATGCCTAAAAATTTCATTCCATATCCTACTTCTTTCATCAGCATGGGTCAGCAGTAAAGTTTGCATGTCATATATTTCCACTGCATTAGGTGTGAATATGAATTTCTTTTCGGTGCTGAAATTTTTCATGTGATACACAGAGAGAACATTGATAGAAAGTTTGGGAATGTGCAACACATTTTTGAAGCTTTCGTTGGTGAGTTCAATACTTCCTATGTCGGTGAACTCGACTGGAGAGTTGTCTCGCATCAGAATAGGAGGACCTTTGCATGCATCCAATGAAGAATATACTATTTTTCTGGAAGGCATGTGATGTGATGCTCCTGAATCTACGATCCAAGCATCAAGAGAGGAGTTGATGGAAATCAAGACATGATTAGAATTATTTTTCTTAGGATTTTGATCTTCTGGCTTCTTCTTCTTGGTACCCTCGAGGATGCGATCTCCAAGGTTATTTTTTTGAAGTATTTGACTCATTAGATCTATTTTTTTATGCATGCATACGGATTCTGGATGGAATCCTTTATGGTAGTATGTGCATTTCTCCCCTTTTCTCCCCTTTTCACCTTTGGATCTAGAGGCATCCGTGAAGGGTTTTGAGTACCTTTCCTTCTTTGGATTTGCATGTTCTTTCCTTTTGTATTTATCTTTATATTTCTTATATTTATGACTGCTACCATCTTGCACAGTAAGTGTAATAGCCCTAGGCCGAACCTCAATTGTAAATGTAAATGAAAATGTACTTAAGCTTGTGAGCTGTTTGATATCATTTTGCATGCGCCTTTCATGGTATAGTGCGCACATGTACTGCGCACTAAAATGATGAAGTGTGCACATTCCAGGATATCACACGCAGCTAACTTAAGTGCGCATGATTTTGAGTCCAGGGAGCCTTTGTGTATATGTTGTATTTTATAGGTTGGTGGGCCAGTTTTTATAATCTAGGAGGCTTATGTGCTGAATTAAGCCTGAGAGCCTAGATGCTAAAGGCCAATGAGCCTATTTTTGTATATGTATTATCATTAGCCTATTGCGTGTATACCGACCAGGATAAAAGAGCATGGACAACTAAACTCCACTAGTTAGGGAAAGGGGGGCCTAAAAGTTAAGGAAAAGGGATAAGCTAGGGAGCTTAAGCCAAAAATGAATATTATATTAATATTTCTTAAAGTATAAAGTATGGATAATTATTTTATGCTAAGTTCTAAGGATGGGGACAAGTGGGCCAAAGTATCTCTCAACATGAAAAGTATCAAGTTGGGAACATGCATACATATAGTTTGGACCTAGTTCATTTTCCCATTCATTCCATCATCATTCACTCACTCATTCAACTGTCATTCATACCTTCCTATCATTGTACATGTATCTATACCTATCACGGTACTCGTACCCATACCCATACCAATACCCATTCCTATACCTGGTTAGCTTAAGAGATGGACTGAAGAAGCAGGTTGTCAGGTCTGTGGGAGATTGAAGAGGCAGGTTGTCAGGCCCATGAGAAAATCTCTCTAGGTGAGAGAATTGTTGAGAATTGATTCCCGGAGGTGCTAAAATACAGCTACAAGGATATGAGACTTCTTGTCCGACCTGTTGTTGAATCCTGAAGAGGAAGTGGGGAAACCAAAGGACTGTTGGGAAGAGAAGGGACACACTTCCTGGGGTGGGATAAGCATGTGGGGAATGAGGGAATGTAGGTTGTTAATTTGACTTGGCACCTGTGATAGAGTCTTTCCTGTTGTCTAAGATACATCAACTTGGTTAGGAATCCCTTTACCTGAGTGGAGTTTAGTCCCATCTCAGGGGCGACCCACTGTTGAGAGTGATGAGCAACATGGTATAAGGCTGGGAGGTTCCTGGAAGGTCTGCACGCAGTTGGTGACATTTTTACCAAGATAAGTGTCCATTTTGTGTTAAATTACATGCTACATTATTATGTATGCATTTATTTTTATGGGTTATTCACGTATGTTGCATGTGTATTATTATTATTATTCTGTATGAATATGTTCATAAAGGATAATGTATTTGTTTGTTTTAATTTATATATATATAAATTTCCGCATGAGTTTCTATGTGTATATGTTTTAATTTGGTATACAATTCGAATTTTGTTTTTGTGGCATAGCCCAGTTGGATGTTGGGGATGTTACAATATGGTACCAGAGCTCCAGTTTTCAACACTAACTTTAGATGGGATGAGCAAATTGAATTGAAGTGAAATTTCAGAGAGAATTATTTTGAGGTGGCCAAATTTCAAGTTACAGATCATCCATGGTAAAAACGTAGAAGCAATTGCGTAAAAGCCTCAATTTGTGTTGTTAAATTCATGGGAAAATTGAGAAATTTGGCTAAGTAGTGAGATATTCTTAATTTAATATCTATTATAGAAAATTTAGACCTGGAATTGGTTGAATTTGAAGTTAGAGGGAAGCCATGACAGATGGAGTGAGATTATTTGATTAAAATTCTCAATTCATGAATTGAGTTTAGGAAAATTTCATTCCAGAAATGTCAACCAACAACAATTTGTGTTTGCAGAGGTTGAATTGGTGTTATTGTTAATGATTACATCTGCGTGAGACATTCTCCAGGACAAAAACCTGAGAGAGAGCCCCTGAGATGGGTGTTTGGTTCATATCCGAGACAGAGTTGGAATGTAGAGATGGCCTCCTCCTTACAGAGAGTTGAGAAGAACTCCAGATGAGTCTCCTCTGTAACACAGTGAGAAAGGAGATCTCCAGAGTTGGACGTGCCTGTGGTTGAGCACAAGGTGAACGTGTGAAATCCCAAAGTGTTGGGTGTATATTCATTAGACATAAATGAATATGATGCATTAGCCTCCTCTGAGCAGAGAGTTGATGAGAAACTCCATATGAATCTCATGTGTAATGCAGTGGGAAGGAAGATATGTTGAGTGGACGTGCCTATGGATGAGCACTAGTGAAGAAGTGGTTCTTCAATGTAATGCAGTGAGCCAAAGATATGGACATCCCTATGGATGTGCCCCTAGTGGTTGAGCACTAGTGGGTGTATGAGATCCCTTGATATATTGTTCAAGAGTCACACATGCCTGTAACCCTAATTGTAATGTAAATGGTATAGGTCGACCCCACCTTAATATAAAAGATAAATAATGTAAAAGATAAAATATAAAAATATAACAATTAATATGGTAATTATTAATTATATTCTGAGTTATTGAGTTTAGACCTATTGTGCCAAAAGACACATCATTTTATGTGACAAGTCTTATATAAATAAGGTGAATCCCCATTGAGGAAACAAACTGATTATTGTGTCATCTTATGATTTTAGAAGTTGTGGTCTGAAATTATGAGAATTGCAGCACACTCTTGTGTGTTAGGTTTGGTGATGGTGTGGGAGCTCTTTCTCTTGAGGAATATAACAAAGTATTGGTTGGGTTTTCTTCCCTTGTTGAGAAGGGTTTCCCAGGATACTTCTTGTGTTTTTGTGCATGGTTATTCTTCTTGTGATCTTGGTTTGTTGCAGTAGTTATGGTTCAAGTTATAGTTAAACAAAAATTTAAAGAAGATACATGAGCCATAGCTCATTGAAAATCTAACATGGTATCAGAGTAGGTCTTTAAGAATACCACTTGCTCTAGGATGGAGGAAGAATGTGGTCACCTAATAGACTACCAAACCCTTGCTTCCATTGCAAAGAAATAATGTCGGACCTCATAGTAAATAGAGGATGGCAGCCATGATAAGAGAATAGGTTTATGTGGCAAGAAAAGGTTTCCACAAACTAGAAGGAATGGGTCGGAGCCTAAAAGGAGGGCCAGTGTATGGGGTACCCCTTCCAAACCACAACCGAAATGTAAGGAGAGGAGCCCGAAGCCTAGGAGGAGGCTCGACTGTCCAATTAAGGTGGTCATAGGATCTTATAGGCTGCCACAGAAAAATACAACAATGACACTCTAAAACTCCTACCACTATAATGAAAGACCAGACCCTTCTGAAAGAAATTTTTGAGGTTGGCTCAAGCCCTGTGTAGGTATTACCTCATTCCAAAGGCAATAGAAGAATGTTGATTTATTTTTGCGGGAAAATTGTGGGATGTTAAGGAATACATATACTTCCTATAGCAGACCACATGCTTGAAGGGTCATTACCCTTGCCTAATGATTTGGCATCATCAAAATGTCTCAAACAAATTTGCAAGACACAACTTAGAGCCTGATTCTAGATGTAAAAGAAATGGTTATAGAATCCAAAATGAGACACCTACTGCAGCATTACGAAGGTTGATCGACATCTTTAGGAGTCTCCCCTTTTCCCTATGGTTGATCAGCATGACAAAGGTTTCATTATTTCTAGCAGCAACATTACTCCTTCACATGTAAAGGAAGAATAGGCTTAAGACAAATTTCGAAGATGACAAATTCTGAGAGATATTTTTGAGACCATCAAAAGATGAAAAAACAAATTATATCAATTTTGAAGCAGTATCGATGGTGGTTTTATGAGGAAGGAAATTTGAGTTTAAGGCCGATTTTTGCACAGTATTAGGGCCATTACCCTTGTCTAAATAAGCCTACTAAAAATCTGATCTCAAAACCCCCTTGTGCCATACTCAAGTGGCATTATAGAAATTTGAAGCGGACAGTTTTAAAATTGTTGGAGATATATTTTGAGGCAATCCTTGGTTGACAAGTTCATGCATAAAAATTATTATCCTTGGATTTTATTAGTGTTGTCTCAAGCATGAATAAAATGCCAAATTTCTGAGCTATGTCTATGTTGTCCTATTACTCTAGTTTTCCATATTTGATGTCATTTATTGATGCAAGTGTTTAATAATGGTGTTGGTTTATATTCCAATAAAAATAAAAGGATGTTGATGGGTTGCCTAAGTGCATTGAATATATTGGTGAGAAGAATGGACTAGATCAAAAAGAAAACATCATTGATTGTTTGAAGTGTTTGGTCTTAAATATTTGTGCCAAAAGCTCAAGGGTATTTCAGAAAATCAAGACATTGGTTGACAACAAGGAGGTTCTCATTATTACTTGTGTCACCTACAAACAACAATAAAGACTTGATTAAAATCTTGAGCTACAAGGTTGATGCAAATACTTGTATAGTACAAGGAGGCTACAAGGCAAACAAGCAATAAATGTCATTCATCATCATGACATTGACAAACAAGCAGAACCTCCACTAGTGGACACTCTTAGGTATGCACCTGTATATATATATTATTTGCATAATTAACATAAGGGTACTTGCAGGAGGAAGGAACACTTGGTGCAATCATGGATCCAGAAGGATATCAGTGCATCGAAAGGAGAAACACACTGGAAGTAAAGACTCCAGGTTTTATTGTTTTAATTATCACGCTACATTAAAAGTAGGTGTTGTAGCTATGAAAAAAAATCCTTAAATTGTTTTGATTCTAGAGATGTACTCATGAGTCTACTCTAGGAGATACTTTTTGTCTTGTTCTCCTTTCATTTGTTTCCTTGTTCCAGGAAGTTTAACAACAAAGGAATATTTTTTTCCTTCAAGGATTCAGAGGGATTCACTTGACTTAGAGGAAGTCAAAGATAATCGAGAAGAAGGAAAAGACAAATACCTTCTCCCCCTCAGTAGTTCAGAGGGAGAAAACCATTGACACAGTTGATCCAATTGTTCCAGTTGATATTCCCAGGAACCTTACAGTAGGACATAAAGGTCTGTCTAGACTTGAAAAACTCTACAAGAGGTATAAATACATGAAGCTGATGGAAATGTTGAGAAATACAAAACGATACTTGTAGTCAAAGGATACTCACAAGAAGAGGAAGTGAACTATGATGATACATATTGATTCAGTATCTCGATGCACTCACATCTCTACTACCATCCATGATTTGGAAACTACATACGAAAGATGGATTCTTGATGAAGTTAGGGGTTCATCAAGAGTGTTGCTGATCCAAACCTATACTATTACATTGTTGGTGACTAGAACCTGATTTTGATGACTTATTCCAGAAGTCATGTTGTTACAAACAAGATTTGACTTATGATTTCGAGATGAAGGATATGATTATGATGCACTACTTCTTGGGATAGAAAGTATGACAGAGGACCAATGAGGTTTTTATTGAGTCAAGGAAAATATACAGTGGGAATGATTAAAGAACTTCAATATGACATAATGCAAATCCACCATAATGGATTTGAAGAAAAATATTGATGATGATTTAGATGAGACTGATCCACAAATGATTGGATCACTGATGTATCTGGTTAACACCAGACTTGATTCATGATATGCAGTGAATAGTCATTCCATGAGTCAGCCGAAACAAACTCACTGGAAAATAGGGAAACATGTATTGAGATATATACAAGGAATAATTAGATATGGCATGTGATATGTCTCCAGTGTAGACTTGAGTTTGTAGGGATATACCTATACAGATTGAGCAGAGAGTATAGTGGACCGGAAGAGCACATCCAATTGTTTTCTTCTCGTGATTTTTTCCATGGTGTCCTGATGCAGAAGGAAACAAAACTCTATGGCATTGAACACCACAGAAGCAGAGTATGTAGCATCGAGTGTGTGAAGAAATATGGATTCACAAGATTTTGATATATTTACTTGATCATGAGATGGATCCTATGATGATAACTGGAGCTATTTGTAAATCTCTTTGAGAAACCAGTGTTTCTTGATAGATCAAGACATATTGAGATAAAATATCATTATATCAGAGACATGATGCAAAGGAAACTAGTACACATGTAGTACCTTCCTACGCATGAGAAGATTGCAGACATATTCACCAAATTAGCTTGGTGAAGGATACCTACCTAGTTGAGAGGGAGTGTTGATGACTGTAACTAACACAAAGTTCGAAGTACTTCCGTATGAGACTTATCCTGATGAAGAATGCCTCCCTAGCTGAGAGGGAGTGTTGATGATTACATATGTGTGAAAAATTCTCCAGGACACAAACCTGAGAGAAAGCCCCTGCGATGGGCGTTTGGTTCCTATATGAGATAGAGCTAGAACGTAGAGACAGTCTCCTCCTTACAAAGATTTGAGAAGAACTACATATGATTCTCTTGTGTAACGCAGTGAGAAAGGAGATCTGCAAAGTTGTACATGCCTGTGGTTGAGCACAAGGTGAATGTGTAAAATCCCAAAGTGTTGGGTGCATAGTCATGAGACAGAAATGAAGATGATGCATTAGCCTCCTTTGAGCAGAGAGTTAATGAGAAAATCCAGATGACTCTCCTGTGTAATGTAGTGGGAAATAAGATCTTTTGAGTGGACGTTCCCATGGATGAGCATAGGTGAACATGATCCTAGTGGTTGAGCACTAGTGAAGAAGTGGTTATTTTGTGTAATGCAGTGAGCCAGAGATATGGACATCCCTATGGATGTGCCCCTAGTGGCTAAGAACTAGTGGGTGTATGAGATCCCTTCCTATAATTTTCAAGAGTCATACATGCCTGTAACCCTAATTGTAATGTAAAGGGTATAGGTCGGCCCCACCTTAATATAAAAGATTAATAGTGTAAAAGATAATTAATATAATAATATAATAATTAATATGGTAATTATTAATTATATTTTGAGTTATTGAGGTCGATCCTATTGTGCCAAAAGAGACATAATTTGATGTGACAAGTCTTATACAAATATAGGTGAATCCCCATTGAGGAAACACACTTATCATTGTGTCATCTCATGATTTCAAAAGTTGTGGTCTAAAATTATGATAATTGAAGCACCCTCTTATGTGCTAGGTTTGGTGATGGAGTGGGAGGTATTTCTCTTGAGGAATGTAGCAAAGGATTGGATGGGTTTTCTTTCCTTGTCAAGAAGGGTTTCCCAAGATACTTCTTGTGTTCTTGTGCATGGTTATTCTTCTTGTGATATTGGTTTGTTGCAGTAGTTATGGTTCAAGTTATAGTTAAACATAAAATTTAAAGAAGATACATGAGCCATAGCTCATTGAAAATCTAACATTCATGAGGGTGAAATTGAAGAGACTTGAGAGTTGCAGAATGTCTATGGTGAAAATTGGGAAAAATTTAGGCAAAATCCCCAATTTTTGCAGCAGAATTCACAAGGAATTGATGCGCATAAAAATGAATGTGCGTAGGTGTGCGAACTAAAAATGCATGATGTGCAGAGAAATTCTTGTGATCTGTGGAAAATAAGGGTGCATGGATACACATGCTAAAATTTGGCACTGTGTGGTACATAGTGTTAATGCACATAAAATATTGGCGCGTGGGTGTGCGCACTTAAATTTTGCACTGCGGGTATAGAGTAGTAATGCACAGAAAATATTGGTGCGCAGGTGTGTGCACTTAAATTTAGTGTTGCATGGTGCAGAGTAGTAATGCGCAGAAAATATTGACGCGGGGATGTGTACACTTAAATTTTCCATTTTGCGATGCAGAGTGGTAATGCGTGGAAAATATTGGTGCGGAGGTGTGCACATGGAATTTAGCATTGAGCAGTGCAAATTGAGTGGCGCATGCGTAATACTGGCATGTGCTATGTGCGCATGCACAATAATGGTGCACATGGTGCACATAGTATTGATAGTGCAAAGGAATTTTGTTGGTGTGCACGCAATGTGGGTATGTGTTGTCGCACGACAATTTAATTAATGGTGCACGTGGAGTACTAGTGCGCGGTGGGGGCGTACTAAACTTTGATATTGTTTAGTGCGTAGAGTGCAATGCGAACATAATATTAGCACGAGACACAAAAATTGCGCGCAACATGTATTAGTGCATGAACCAAAATTGTGTGTGGTGGATATTGGCACACGACACAAAAGTAGTGCGCACTAGTTATTGGCGCAATAAAGAAGTGATCCACATTGGTTATAGGTGCGCAAAGCATGCACTACCTTATGGTGATGTTGCGCATGCTAAATATGGGTGTACATGTTCAAATTTGTGTGCGCGAAGTCGTTTGGATGGTCTACAACAACAAAAAACTAGTGAATTTCTACAACATTTTATACTGTTTGAAGGTCATCTTTTTGCAGTGTGTTTTTGAGGCCCTAAACAATGTTTTTAGCTACTCAAAAACCCTGAGAACAAGTACACTTTGTGTCTGGATATCAAATGAAATATCCTGGAGAGATATTTCTAATGGTGTAAATTGTTCGTCAAACGAATCTTTTATGAGGAAGTTACAGAACAAATAGTGGAGGGTAAATTTTAATACCCAACTAGTTTTGATGAGCCATAACTTTCTTCTATGGAATCAAATTGAGGCATAGGAGCAGTCTATCGAAAGTTATTGAACCATAGAAAATAGTCCTAGAGCTGAATTAAAATTCTGGGCATGTTAAAATTGTTTAAGATGGCAAAGAAGGTACCTGTAGCATTCCAAACCAAAAACACTAATTCTCCTAGAACTTCAGCAGGCTGTAACTAGCAGCCTAGAACCCAGAAAGAGGTGAAACTTGGATAGACTATACAAAATATGTATATTAAGAAACCTAATTGAGATCCTACTAAAACTCCAATGGATTAGGTGAAAAAATGCATAATTACAATGCAAAATTTGACCAAGTCGGAGAGTGAACAAAAAAATTAATGGACAATTTTCAAATAACCATAACTTTCTGCTCAAGACTCAAAATTGAGCATGAAACAAGGCATTGGAAAGGTATTGAACAATAGAATATAATTATTCATCGAGAAAATTAATATGGGCATTCAATTTTTAGGAAATCAAGAGAAATGATTTTGATGCATTACAGAACCAGAATGGTTCATATTCTCATGAAATTGTTGAAACAATTAGTGTAATATACCATATATAAAAAAGTATGCAGAATAGAAATAAAATGCTAGAAATGGTAGAATAACAGTAATATAACCAGCATAATCTCCAAAATAACACAGAAATGATATAAGAGCAACAACAGAAATAACACTTTGATTCAAAAAGCAATGTTCATAGGCCTCTTTGAGGGGGCAACCTCCAGTTGAGTAGTGCTCTGTTACAATAATCTCCAAGCTAGGGTTATCATACCCTCGACTCCTATTTATACTAAAAAGAAGAATCTAGAGGAAGATCCTTCTAGAAGAGGAATCTTCTATTAGGTCTTCTTACATCCGCCTTATTCTATTTTATTTAAAGGCCTTATTAATATTGACCTTTATTACATCTGGATATATTTCTCTACCTATGTGCGGCTTAGGACCCTAACATGTTCGCCCCCTTAAAAACAACCTTGTCCTCAAGGCTTGAGATGTGGAAACTGTTGCAGAATGGTATTTGGTTCCCAAGTGGCATCGGCTAGAGTTGTATCTTTCCACTGGACGAGCACTTCCTTGATGGTTCTTTGACGCAGGTGATGCTCACGCTGGTCCAAAACTACTTCTGGATGTAGCCAAATGGATCCTTCTTTAGATAACTCAAGAATATTGGTTTGAATTTGGCACCGAGTTCCAATTACCTTATTTAAGCATGAAACATGAAAAACAGGATGTAGCTTCGAATGATTGGGCAGAGCTAACTAATAGGCGACTTGTCCCACACCCTTGAGAATGGTATAAGGACCATAAAATTTGGGTGCTAGCTTCTGACAATGCTCGGCCTTGAGGGAATTTTTCTTGTATGGTTGTAGTCACAAAAACACTTGATCCCCTTCTACAAATTGACGTTCAGAGCAACCTTGATCTTCTTGTTGCTTCATGCGATTATGTGCCATGACCAAGTTTTCTTTGAGGGTACGGAGAATATCCTCTCGAACTGTAAGTGTTTGGTCAACCGCCTGGATTATGTCCATATATCGCTTCAAAAGGAGTCGTGCATGTAGTTGTATGGTAGGAAGTGTTGTACCACCATTCAGCTAGGGGTAACCATTGAACCCACTGATTTTTCTTTTCAGAGGAAAAACACCTCAGATATGTTTCCAAACATTTGTTGACAACTTCCATTTGACCATCAGTCTGGGGATGATAAGCTGTTTTGAGATGCAAATGGGTGCCTTGAAGCTTGAACATGTCTTGCCAAAAATTTCTTGTGAAAGTCAGGTCACGATAAAAAACAATAGAGTGCGACATGCCATGAAGCTTGAAGACCTGGTCCATGAAAATTTGAGCCACCGTGGATGCAGTAAATGGGTGTTGAAGAGCACAGAAATGAGCATACTTGGAAAGGCGATCCACAACCACCATTATGACTGATTTATTTCCTGATTTGGGTAAGCCGATAATAAATTCCATAGAGATATCCTTCCAAATAGCAGGTGGGATCGGAAGAGGTTGTAGTGTGCCTGGAGATTTGATTGTTTCTCCCTTGTTGCATTGACACACATCACATTTAGTGACAAAATTACAGATGTCCTGTTTCATACCATCCCAGAAAAAAGAACGTTTGACCCTGTCATAGGTTTTGGTGAGCCTAGAGTGCCCCGCTGTGGGTGTAGCATGAAGCTCAGAAAGTACCGTGGATTTAAGATTTGATTGTTTACTTAAATACAAACGGCCTTTGTATCGAAGCTCAACCTGGAGCCAAGAGTACCCTAGGGGAGATGGAGCATTGGTCTGCAATTGCTAGATTAGATGTGAAATTTTGTGATCTTGTAGCCATTCCTGGAGAATAGCTTGGAGCCAATCTGCTACAATGAAGGAAAGAGAAAAAATGGATCCTTCGTCTTCATGTTTTTTGGACAGTGCATCTGCCACCACATTGTCTTTTCCTTTCTTGTAAATGATCTCATAATCATATCCAAAGAGTTTAGTCACCCATTTTTGTTGCTTCGGGGAGGAAATGTGTTGTTCCAGAAAGTACTTGAGGCTTTGATGGTCTATCTTAATTTGGAAAAGTTGCCCCAAGAGATAAGGGCACCACAGATCAACGACATGCAGAATAGCCAACATTTACTTTTCATAGATGGGTTTGCCCAGATTTCTTTCAAATAGTTGCTTGCTGGTGAAGGCCAAAGGTCTACCCTCTTGCATAAGGATAACATCGATTCCTTTCCCTGAGGCATCACATTCCAACACAAAGGTCTTTGTGAAATTAGGAAGGGCTAGAACCGGAGTGGTGCACATGGCCATCTTCAAGGTTTGGAAAGCTTGAGCAGCAGCTGGAGTCCAAGTGAAAGAGTTCTTTTTGAGGAGAGCAGTGAGAGGTGCTACAATCTTGTTATAATTCTTAACAAACTTGCGATAATACCCTATTAAGCCCAAAAATCCACACAATCTTTTGAGAGTCTTTGGGTGTGGTCAGTCTTGCATAGCTTCAATCTTTGCTGGATCCACCCTGACGCCATCCTTGCCAACCAGATGACCCAAGTATTCTACTTCTGAGGCACCAAAGGCACATTTAGACTGTTTCAGGAAAAGTTGGTGCTGGGAGCATAGATGGAGAACTCTATCCACATTTGTAAGATGGCCTGTCTAGGTTTTGCTATAGATGAGGATATCATCAAAGAAAGCTAAGACAAAATTATGGAGAAAAGGATGGAAGACATAGTTCATGAGGCTTTGGAAGGTGGAGGGGGTGTTACACAAGCCAAAGGGCATGACCAAAAACTCATAGTGGCCCTCATGAGTGCGAAATTTCCTCTTGGGAATGTCTTCCTCTTTCATGTGTATCTAGTGATAGCTCGAGTGAAGATCAAGTTTAGTAAAGAATTGAGCACCACTCAATTCATCCAGGAGGTCATCAATGAAAAGGATGGGAAATTTGTCTTTAATGGTCAGTTTGTTGAGTACACGAAAGTCAGGACACATTCTCCAAGAACCTTATTTCTTCAGGACCATGACAGTCGGAGAAGATTAAGGGCTCGTACTAGGACAGATAATGCCTGCAGTAAGGAGTTCCCGGACCATTTTCTCAATTTCATTTTTTTGTGCAAAGGGGTGGCGATACAAACGGATATTGGGGGGAAGGCTTTTGGGTACAAGGGGAATGGAGTGATCATGAACACCGAGGGAGAGAGGGAGTCCTTGGGGAGTGGAAAATACCATTTGATGTTTAGAAAGGAGGGTTTGGAGGTCTTGCGGCACAGGAAGTGTCTCTGTTGCTTGTATGGCATGAAGTTGGGCAATGACACCAGAATGACCTTTTTTGAGCAGCTTTTCCATGGGATGGGAGCTAATGACCTCAGGTGAACCAGCAGTGATGCCTTGGAATTTATATTGGTGGCCTTCCTGGTCGAATTGCATGGTTAAGTCCTTAAAATCCATGAGAATGGGGCCCAAAGTCCTTAGCCAGTCTGCACCCAACACAATGTCGCAATTTCCCATGTCGATAGAAAACATATGGGATTTGAGGTGGTATTCATCGATTTGGAGACACACATTTTCACAGCGCCCACCACATTTCATAGAACCACCATTGGTAATCATGATTTGGAAATTGTTGATGGCATGGATGTAGCAATGGGTTTCTTGGGCAATGCGGTGATGAATAAAATTATGGGTGCTTCCACTATCAACCAGAATGATGACCTTTCGATGCTTGACATAACCGATTAACTTGAGGGTTTGGGGGGCAGAGAAGTCGGTGAGAGCATTGAGGGAAATGATCGGTTCCACTTCGGGAAAGTCGGAGGGAGGGGTTATGTCAGTGATTTCCAGTGACTCAGGCACAAGGGGAGTTTCAACATCCTCTTCCGAAATATCCTCAGAGATGGCCATACAAATCTTTTGTTCCTTACATTTGTGGCTTAGGAAATATTTGTCATCACAATTATAACAAAGGCCTTTGAGTTGCCTTTCATCCATTTCAGCCCTGGTCAATTTTTGGATCTTTAATGGGATGGAGGGAGTAGTGGGGTTTACGGGTTTAGGGCGAGGGATAAAGGAAGGTTTACGATTTTGAGAGGAAACAACTTGTTGTGCTTCTTGATCTTTTTTGGTAGCCTCCACCCAACTCGCAGGTCGAGCCATGAGGACATGGGCCCAAATCTCCTCCTTGAGGCCACTAATAAAACACTCTCGAAAGAAAGCATCAATCATGCCCTCTGTTCGAAAAGCCAGGCCCTCAAATGTAGCTATGAAGTCTTCTATTGTTCCAGATTGTTTCAATTTTGTCAAATGGCCCAAATGGTTGGTGTCAGTGTCAAAGCGTTCATAAAGCTTAGTCACAAATTAGGTCCAAGCAATATACCCTTGACGGGAAGTTTTTCTCCATTGCCACCATTGCCAACGTTCTTGATCTAGATGGAGAACACCATACCAGAGTTTGGCCAAGTCATTTGTAATCTTGTATAAAGAGAAATAATGTTCCATTTGGTTGACCCAACCAGTGGGGTTCGAACCATCAAATTTTGTCACATCCACCTGCGGAAGGCATAGGTTGCGTTGAAAGTGATGGTGCTGAAAGGTATGGGAATGTGAGGAATGTTCACCTTCAGTATTTGGAGTTGTGTCATGGAAGGGGTCATCGGTAGGGATCTTCCGTTTGGTGTAGAGTGATGCAAAGACAGATTCAAGCTGGGTGGTCAGTTCTTGTTTGACTTCCTCCATTGAGGATTGCATGGATGTATTTATGGTTGTATTGATGGATATATCCATGGAGGAAACAATAGAATTGAGTTGTTTCACTTCTTTTTGGGTCTCGAGAAAACTCAATTGCAAGGTGTTGAAGCGAGACTCCAGGTCCTGGCTATGGGTATGGGCCATGAGGATGGGTGAACTGAAAAGGGGTGGGCAGGGTCAAAAAAAATTGATGAAAAATGATATGGATGAATGTGATAAGGGAGAAGAGATGAATCTAATGGAATAGGTCTCAAATAATGGTGAAACAATTTCCAGACCTTTTTTTTTTTTTTTTACACCTGTGGAGTTATACTCCGGTCTGAAGAATACTATAGTGATGAAATCCCCAGATGCTTAACCAGAAATAAATGTGTATTTACTTGGCAACCTGAACACAGTTACGCGGTAAGAGATCCTGTCTGTGTTAATATGTTTATGTTATTGTCCCCCAAGGGTTAGGTATTCAAGGGTTCTATAGACAAGGGTTTGCCCTGTGCTATAGCTCTCTGATATATGTGCAGGGTCCAACAGTAGTACTCGGCCCAATATCTCAGGGAACTAACTAAGGACGATAGATCGTACCCTTAGCCATACTACCCGACTACCCAGGTACTAGAGAGTATGTTCCTGAGTGATGTTCTCGGTGGCACTATAGCAGTCAGGCGGTCGCTCGGTTTATCTAAAGAGGGCTTTAGGAAATCTAGGCTGATCCATACACAGGTGCTATTTGATGCACTACCACTCGAAGGGGTACCAACAGGGGTTACAAGGGTGGCCAACATATGTGCGCTTAAGAACCACTTGTATTTCCTGTGTGTATGAATCCCTCAACCACGGGTTTATGCGTGTAATGATAGATCTTTGTGGCTTAAATATGCCGGAATACATCTCTACCCTGGAAAAAAAAAATTCCCACAATTTCTGCCAAGGAAAGTGCTCTGCTACCACTTGTAATATACCAGATATAAAAAGTATGCAAAACAGAAATAAAATGATAGAAATGGAAGAATAACAGTAATATAACCAGCATAATCTCCAAAGTAACATAGAAATGATATAAGAACAACAATAGAAATAGCACTTTGATATAGAAATCAATGTTCATAGGCCTCTTCGAGGGGGAAAACTCCAGTTGAGCAGCGCTCTGTTACAATAATCTCCAAGCTAGGGTTCTCATACCCTCAACTCCTATTTATACTAAAAAGAAGCATCTAGAGGAAGATCCTTCTAGAAGCAGAAGCTTCTATTAGGTCTTCTTACATCCGCCTTATTCTATTTTATTGAAAGGCCTTATTAATATTGACCTTTATTACATCCGAATATATTGCTCTACCTATGTGCGGGTTAGGACCCTAACAATTAGGCTGACAAAGTTCTGTTGGCTGCACATTTTGCAGAGTTAACAACAACTAGATCAGATTAGAATCAACATAGAGTGAAAAAGAACAAAAGATGCACAGTGGGATTACATCCAGGAAGACGAGATCAGAGGGATGGATGTCCATATGAGCATTGAAGGAACAAACTCCGATGGACATGGAGAAGGAAGGGATGAAAACATGAATATGGTAGAGACCATTAAAAATTTGCAGAAGGATTTCCAAAGCCATAAAGTTGATAATAAAAAGATTATGAGAGCCAAGGAGTAGAAGGAGAACTTCAACATGAAGTTAATGCAGAGCTTGAACTGAATAGAAAATAAATTGGATAAGGAGAGTGGATCAAGAAAATCAGGAAGTGAGCGGTATCCTTATGAGAAAAGAAGAACAAGAAGTGTTAGAAGACATCACCATCACTCCCCAACGAATTCCAATAAGAGAGCACACAAAATCTCAAGTCCATCCCCTATCAGGAGGCATAAGAGGTCTGGGGTGGATGATCTATGAGGAGAAATGAACAAAATCAAACCTCCTACATTTGATGGTGAGCACAAGAAGGATGAAGATGCAGAGACATGATTGTTGGGCATGAGAAAATATTTTCAATTGCATAATTATTCTTCTCATGCAAAAGCAATAATTTCCATCTATCAACTCAAGGGAAAGGCATTCATGTGGTGGGATCTGCTTGTGTAGGTGTAACATATTAAAGAGAAAGATGTTACATGGAGGGAATTCAAGAAGTATTTTTAAAAGAAATACTTGACTAAGAGATACTATGATAAGAAAATGAAAGAGTTCTTTGAACTCAATCTTGGGAGTATGACCATAGATGAATATGGAAAAAGGTTTTTAGAACTGTTGAAGTATGTTTCTTTCATCAAGGATGAGAAAGTTAAGATTCAGAGGTATTTGAGTGGATTGCCATCATTCATTAGTGACAAAATACAATATGATGATCCCAAAACATTGGATGATACCATAAGACGATCTAAATGCCTATATGATTAGCAAAAAGAAAGTCCAACTTTCCAAAAATCTTGGGAAGACAAAAAGAAATTAAATATGGATCAGAGGAAGAAGGGAACTAAGCCACCATTCTTCAGAAATATTCCTCAAGGAAAACCAACTTCTAGAGAACCCAGAATGATTGAGACAGGGGGGCAAAGGAAAGGGAAACCACCTATTCAATGTTGGGGTTGAAAAGGAGATCATATGTATAGAAATGTCCTCACAGAGGTGAAAAAGTGAGGATTGTTCACAATGTACAACAATATGAAACAATGGAAGACATGGGAAGAAGTGTACCAAGGATCTATGCAACCCTAGACAACAATCAAGCAGATTATATGTCACATATGGTTGAAGTGGAAGGTATGATAAACAAACAAACCCTTACTATT
Organism: Picea engelmannii; assembly: GCA_009831015.1. Lineage (NCBI taxonomy): Eukaryota > Viridiplantae > Streptophyta > Pinopsida > Pinales > Pinaceae > Picea > Picea engelmannii. The sequence continues at coordinate 21,206 of ML850909.1, forward strand.
TAAATTGATTCAGGAGCTAGTCATAGTTATTAAGATCCTAAGATGGTGGAAAGTTTTCATTTTCCAAGAAGCAAGAATGGAAAATCTTGGTTGGTGCAGCTGGCTACCAGAGCCAAAATAAAATTTAATGAGATGGTTAAGTCATTTCCTATGGACATTGATCATGGGATCAAATTTTGCTCAATTTTCAAAGTGCTCGGAATGCGACGAAAATGGTGCCATTGTGTCCGTCTAGGCTTCCTGATTCCGACGGTATATTTACTTTCGTAAACAGAGTCCGTATGGAGGAGATATCGCGATTTGTCCGCCAAGCCAAACATGCAAAAATTTGGGATGCTGACTGTACCTGTCCGTATAGTCCGTACGACCATGTGGAGGGCCGTACCATCATGATGACGTGCCAGTTTGATGATGTGGCATATTTTTATTGGATGGTTGTCGGCGAATGCTGTGTTGACATGTGTCACTATATGGTTGGTTTATATGTTTATGTTTATGTAAAATGATATGGAGGCCGCGGGGTTCGACCCCCGGACCTCCCCACAAGCCAAACGTTTTCATAACACTCCGATAACCAACAGTCCCACCTTTGGTTCTTGTTAACAATGTGTATTTGCATATATTTAAAGTTGATATTTGTGTAAAAGGAAAGGGGGGTCAGGCCGGGGCTAAGCCCCGACCTGTGGGCACATTATAACACATATGACCCGAACTTATACGCCCGGCTTTTTGGCGCACATTTACATTGTAATATATTATAATGTATTGCAAATACATTGTATGTTATATATGGTATAATCGTGTGTTAAACCATGCGTGTGGGATTTGAACCTTAACACAAGTTAAATATGCGCGCGGTTGTGGTAATACGTTTCGTATTCGCGCGGGAGTTATACAATCCATTTGCACGGTTTTCAAACGGTCAAACTACTTTTATGCCCAGTCTATGGTCGCATGAGCAATATGACCAAGAGCCGAGGCGGTTAGGGGCTGGAGGCACCTTAACCGTCCTACGGTTTGTACCGGTGCGCGGTTATGCACGGGACTGGGTTCTTTACGCTTTAAAGAGCGTGTGTGCCAGGTTTGAAGCACAAGGGGTGCGTTTTGTAGAACCAGAGATAACAGAGTTGAAGGGGGAGACTTCAAGGAGGCTATCTTCTTCATTTTTCGACTGTTTCAGGTGCCGAAAGAGCCCAGACAGGGGTTTTGGGACGCTGCGGAGCCATTGGAGCAGTCAGTTTGTCATTTTGAGCATTGTAAGGCATGTTTTTTTTAGTACTTTGAGCAATTTAATAATAATGATCCATTGGAAGCTGGACCAGGAGATGTAGCCCGGAGTGGGGTGAACTCCTTTATCAAGTTGCTGTGTTTATGTCTAATGTTCAATGTTTTATGCTACTGTCTATGTGTATCTTTACATAAGTAATCCTTAATTATGTGTTGCAAATTGATCCGGTTTCTTTAAAACACATAACATTTAACTTGCAAATATTATTCAAGTTTTTCAAGTCTTCTTCAATTTTAGATCAAGTTGGTATCAGAGCACTGGTTTTGAAGACTTTATTGTTTTGCAAGTTTTGTTTCTGATGCTCACAAGGTTGAAACTCACACGAGGAGAAGGTCAAATTGTGGAGCCAAGTTCTTATCCAACGAGGAGGAAGCAGTTTCATTCACCGTGAGTTACAGAGAGACATTCACCAAGCATGGCACATGCAGAAGATCATGAACGTGTTCCGGACGAAGATGAAGATCTCAGACAGGCTGTCATAGAGTTGAGAAACATGATGAAGATTTTGTTGGAATGGAACATAATGTCTCAGGGTGAAGGCTCTAACCCTTCAATGCATAAGGGAGGCGGTGGTGACAAGACTCCAAGAAGAGATGGAGGGAATGGTGCTTCTCCACCACCCTCTCCTCCTCCATCATCATCATCATCTTCTTCTTCTTCTTCTTCTTCAAGTTCGAAAAATCTTCCCAATGGGCATGGTAAAACTCCTTCGCAAATTCCTTCATTAAAGCTTGATATAAAATTTGAGTTGCCACTTTATAATGGAGAAGTTAACGCTGAAAAGTT